>JAIRCJ010000121.1:512495-582047 GCA_020883675.1 Bruguiera gymnorhiza
GTATTTTATACAATTAAGTCCATTTCTTGTATTTTTCTTTAACTAACATATTCAAATATTATGTTTTTCTCACCACTCAAAATGTAATGCCATTAACAATAAATTTCAAAATCAAAACATTGCTTTTTTACAATTTTTACAATTTTACCGTCTTCTAGGGATAAATGCATTGTCAATAATCAATTGATTTTAAAGTTTGTAATTTTTTTTAATTGTATCCTTTTCCATAATGTAATTTGAAATGATTTATCTAATTTTTATGTGCAAACATACTACCTAAGAAAAAGCAAATGCAATGGACTCTAATAAGAGGTTTCCTTACTCCTCTATAGGGATATATGCTTGACCTAACATTTAAACTTGGGATTGCTATTTATAATATTCATCCACTAAAGTGTATTTTATACATTCGAGTCCATTAACTTGTATTTTGTTCAATTAACATATTCAAATATTATGTTTTCCATGTCATTCAAAATGCAATGATATTAACAATATATTAAAATATCAAAACATTGTATTTTTCTAAATTTTTCAACTTTTGATGTCTTCTAGGATAAATACTTTGCCAATAATTAGTTGAATTAAAATTTGTAATTTTTTTAATTGTCTCCTTTGGCATAAAGCAATTTGAAATGTTTATCTAAATTTTGTGTACAAGCATATTACTTAAGAAAACAAATGCAATGAAGTCAAATAAGAAGTTTTCACACTCTTTTCTAGAGATATATACTTGACACAACATTGAAGTTTGAGATTGCAATTTATAATATTCATCGATTAAAGTTATTTTATACAATTAAGACCATTTCTTATGTTTTTCTTCTATTAACATATTCAAATATGATGTTTTTCTCACCACTCAAAATGTAATGACATTAACAATAATTTAAAAATCAAAACATTTCTTTTTACAATTTTTACAATTTTAAAGTCTTGTAAGGATAATCATTGTCAATACTCAGTTGAATGTAAATTTTTGAACTTTTTAATTGTCTCCTTTCCATAATACATTTGAAATGATTTATCTATTTTTGTATACAAACATATTATTCAAGAAAAACTAAATGCAATGGACTCTATAAGAAGTTTTCCCACTTCCCTTTAGAGATATATGCTTGACCCAACATTTAAACTTAGGATTGCTATTTATAATATTCAAGTACTAAAGTGTATTTTATACAATTGGAGTCCATTACTTGTATTTTGTTTCAATTAACATATTTAAATATTGTGTTTTTTCGAGCCCTTCAGAATTCAATGACATTAGCAATATATGAAAAAAATTGAAACATTGCATTTTTCTCAATTTTTAGAATTTTGATGTCTTTAAGGGATAAATGCATCGTCATAATCAGTTAAATTTAAATTTTATAAATTTTTTAATTGTCTCATTTTCCACAATGCAATTTGTAATGATTTCTTAATTTGGTCTATAAATATATTACTTAAGAAAAAGCAAATGCAATAAATTCCTACTAAAAGGTTTTCCCACTCCTCTCTAAAGATATATAGATGACCCAACATTGAAACTTGGGATTGCTATTTACTAATATTCATCTACTAAAGTGTATTTTATACAATTGGGTCCATTACTTGTATTTTTCTTCAATTAACACATTTGAATATTATGTTTTTCCCACCACTCAAATGCAAATGCCCATTAACAATAAATTTAAATATCAAAAGACTTGTAATTTTACAATTTTTAACAAATTTGAAGTCTTTTAGGGATAAATGCATTGTCAATAATTAGTTGAATCTAAATTTTGTAAATTTTTAATTGTTTCCTTTGCCACAATGCAATTTGAAATGATTTATCTAATTTTTGTGTACGAAAATATTACTTAAGAAAAAGCAAATGCAATGGACTTTAATAAGAAGTTCCACTCTCCTCTAGACCATATATGCTTGACCCAACATTTAAGTTTGAGATTGCTATTTATAACCATTCATCCACAAATGTGTATTTTATACATTTAAGTCTATTACTTGTTTTTTTGTTCAATTAACCTATTCAAATATTATATTTTTCGCACCATTTAAAATGTAATGACATAAACAATATATTAAAAAATCAAACATTCATTTTTCCCAATTTTTAGAATTTTAAAGTTTTCAAGGGATAAATGCATTGCCAATAATCAATTGAATTTAAATTTTATAATTTTTTTTAATTGTCTCCTTTGCCATAATGCAATTTGAAATGATTTATGTAATTTTTGTGTACAACATATTACTTACAAAAACAAATGTAATGAATTCTAATACGAAGTTTCCCCACTGCCCTCTAAAGATATCTGCTTGACCCAACTTTGAAGTTTAGGATTGCTATTTATAATATTCATCCACTAAATTTTATTTTATACAATTAAGTCCATTTCTTGTATTTTTCTTCAACTAACATATTCAAATATTACGTTTTTTTCACTACTGAAAATGCAATGTCATTAACAATAAATTTCAAAATCAAAACATTGTTTTTTTACAATTTTTACAATTTTTACAATTTTAACATCTTCTAGGGATAAATGCATTGTTAATAACCAGTTGATTTTAAAGTTTGTATGTTTTTTAATTGTCAATAATTAGTTAAAATTAAATTTTGTAACTTTCTTCATTATCTTTTTTGCCATAATGCATTTTGTAATGATTTCCATAATTTTAGTCTGTAAACATATTTCTTTAGAAAAAGCAAATGCAATGGACTCTAATAAGAAGTTTCCCCGCACCCCTCTAGAGATCTATGCTTAACCCAACATTGAGGCTTGGGATTATTATTCATAATATTTATCCACTAATGTGTGTTTTATACAATTGAGTCCATTACTTGTATTTTTCTTCAATTAACATATTCAAATATTATGTTTTCCTCAACACTCAAAATGCAATGGCTTTAACAATATATTTAAAATCACAACTTTGAATTTTTACAAATTTTAAAATTTTAAAGTCATCTAGAGATAAATGCATTGTCAATAATCAGTTGAATTTAAATTTTGTATTTTTTTTTAAATTTTCTCCATTGCCACAATGAAATTTGAAATGATTTAACAAATTTTAGGGTACAAACATATTACTTAAGAAAAGGCAAATGCAATGGACTCTAATAAGAAGCCTTCCCCCCTCCTCTCTAGAGATTTATGCTTGACCCAACATTGAAGTTTGAGATTGCTATTTATAATATTCATCCACTAAACTATATTTTATTCAAGTAAATCCATTACTTGTATTTTACTTCAACTATCATATTTAAATATTATGTTTTTCTCACCACTTGAAATGCAACGACATTGATAAGAAATTTAAAATTCAAAATATCACATTTCTACAATTTAGAATTTTAAAGTATTCTTGGGATAAATGCATTGTTAATAATCAGTTAAAATTAAATTTTGTAATTTTTTTCACTGTCTCTTTTGCCACAATGCAATTTGTAATGATTTATATAATTTTACTATGCATATAAATTACCTAAGAAAAAGCAAATGCAATCAACTCTAATAAGAAGTTTCCTCGCACTCCTCTAGAAATGGATGCTTGACTCAGCATTGAAACTTGGGATTGCTATTTATAATATTCATCTACTAAACTATATTTTATTCAAGTAAGTCCATTATTTGTATTTTACTTCAATTATCATATTTAAATATTATATTTTTCTCTCCACTTAAAATTCAATGGCATTAACAAGAAATTTAAAATTCAAAACATTGCATTTTTACAATTTTTATAATTTTAATGTCTTCTAAGGATAAATTCCTTGTAAATAATTAGTTCAAATTAAATTTTGTAACTTTTTTCATTATCTCTTTTACCACAATGCAATTTATAATGATTTCTATAATTTTAGTCTGCCAACATATTTCTAAAGAAAAAGCAAATGCAATGGACTCTAAGAAAAAATTTCCCCTTATCCCTCTAGAGATTTATGCTTGACCCAACATTGAGGCTTAGGATTACTATTTACTATATTCATGCACTAATGTGTGTTTTATACAATTGAGTCCATTACTTGCATTTTTCTTCAATTAACATATTCAAATATTATGTTATTCTCACTACTCAAAATGCAATGGCTATAACAATAAATTTGAAATCAAAACATTGCATTTTTACAATTTTTAGAATTTTAAAGTCATATAGAGATAAATGCACTATCAATAATTAGTTGAATTTAAATTTTGTAATTTTTTTTAATTTTCTCCATTGCCACAATGCAATTTGAAATGATTTATCTAATTTTTGGGTACAAACATATTACTTAAGAAAAAGTAAATGCAATGGACTCTAATAAGAAACTTTCCCCCCTCCCCTCTAGAGATTTATGCTTGACCCAACATTGAAACTTGAGATTGCTATTTAAAATATTTATCCACTAAACTCTATTTTATTCAAGTAAGTCCATTACTTGTATTTTACTTCAATTATCATTTTTAAATATTATGTTTTTCTTAGCACTTAAAATGCAATGGCATTGACAAGAAATTTAAAATTCAAAATATCGTGTTTCTACAATTTTTAGAATTTTAAAGTATTCTTGGATAAATGCATTGTCAATAATCAGTTGAAATTAAATTTTATAATTATTTTCATTGTCTCCTTTGCCACAATGCAGTTTGTAATTATTTCTATAATTTTACTATGCATATATATTACTTAAAAAAAAAACAAATGCAATGAACTCTAATAAGAAGTTTCCCTGCACCCCTCTAGAGATTTATGCTTTACTCGACATTGAAGCTTGTGATTGCTATTTATAATATTCATCCACTAAACGGTATCTTATTCATGTAAGTCCATTACTTGTATTTTACTTTAATTATCATGTTTAAATACTATGTTTTTCTCACCACTTAAAATGCAAAGGCATTAATAAGAAATTTAAAATTCAAAACATTGCATTTTTATAATTTTTAGAATTTTAAAGTCTTTTAGGGATAAATGCATTGTCAATAATTAGTTGAAATTAAATTTTGTAACTTTTTTCATTATCTCTTTTGTCACAATGCAATTTGTAATGATTTCTATAATTTTAGTCTGCAAACATATTTGTTAAGAAAAAGCAAATGCAATGGACTCTAATAAAAAGTTTCCCCGCACCCCTCCAGAGATTTATACTTCACCCAACATTAAGACTTACGATTACTATTCATAATATTCATCCATTAATGCGTGTTTTATACAATTGAGGCTATTACTTGCATTTTTCTTCAATTAACATATTCAAATATTATATTTTTCTCACCACTCAAAATGCAATAGCTTTAACAATAAATTTAAAATCAAAACATTACATTTTTACAATTTTTAGAATTTTAAAGTCATCTAGAGATAAATGCATTGTCAATAATCAGTTGAATTTAAATTTTATATATTTTTTTTCATTTTCTCCATTGCCACAATGCAATTTGAAATGATTTATCTAATTTTTGGGTACAAATATATTACTTAAGAAAAAGCAAATGCAATGGACTCCAATAAGAAGCTTTCCCCCCTCCCCTCTAGAGATTTATTCTTGACCCAACATTGAAGTTTGAGATTGCTATTTATAATATTCATCCACTAAACTGTATTTTATTCAAGTAAGTTCATTACTTGTATTTTACTTCAATTATCATATTTAAATATTATATTTTTCTCACCACTTAAAATGCAATGGCACTAAAATGAAACTTAAAATTCAAAACATTCCATTTTTACAATTTTTAGAATTTTAATGTTTTCTAGGGATAAATGCATTGTCAATAATTAGTTGAAATTAAATTTTATAACTTTTTTCATTATCTCTTTTACCATAATGCATTTTGTAATGATTTTTATAATTTTAGTCTGTAAACATATTTCTTTAGAAAAAGCAAATGCAATGGACTCTAATAAGAAGTTTTCCCCCTCCCCTCTAGAGATTTATACTTGACCCAACAGTGAAGCTTAGGATTGCTATATATAATATTCATCCACTAAACTGTATTTTATTCAAGTAAGTCCATTACTTGTATTTTACTTCAATTATCATATTTAAATATTATATTTTTCCTACCACTTAAAATGCAATGTCATTAACAATAAATTTAAAATTCAAAACATTGCATTTTTACAATTTTTTCAATTTTAATGTCTTTTACGGATAAACACATTGTCAATAATCAGTTGAAATTAATTTTTGTAGGTTTTTTTAATTATCTCCATTACCACAATGCAATTTGAAATGATTTATCTAATTTTTGGGTACAGACATATTACTTAAGAAAAAGCAAATGCAGTGGACTCTAATAAGAAGCTTCCCCCCTCCCATTTAGAGATTTATCCTTGACCCAACGTTAAAACTTTCTTTACTATTTCTAATATTCATCCACTAAATTTTATTTTATTCAAGTGAGTCCATTACTTGTATTTTACTTTAATTATCATATTTAAAAATTATGTTTCTCTCACCACTTAAAATGCAATGGCATTAACAATAAATTTAAAATTCAAAACATTGCATTTTTATAATTTTTTTAATTTTAATGTCTTATAGGGATAAATGCATTTTCAATAATCAGTTGAAATTAAATTTTGTAATTTTTTTCACTGTCTCCTTTGCCATAAAGCAAGTTGTAATGATTTCTATAATTTTATTATGCAAACATATTATTCAAGAAAAAGCAAATGCAATGGACTCTAATAAGAACTTTTCCCATTTCCCTCTAAAGATTTATGCTTAACCCAACATTGAAACTTGGGATTGCTATTTATAATATTCTTCCATTAAAGTGTATTTTCTACCATTGAGTCTATTACTTGAATTTTTCTTTCATTAAAATATTTAAATATTATGTTTTTCTTACCACTCAAAATGCAATGGCCTTAATAATAAATTTAAAAATCAAAACATTGTCTTTTTTATAATTTTTACAATTTTAAAAATCATCTAGGGATAAATGCATTGTCAATAATCAGATGAATTTAAATTTTGTAATTTTTTTCATTGTCCCCTTTGCCCCTATGCAATTTGTAACGATTTCTATAATTTTAGTTTGCAAACCTATTAATTAAGACAAAGTAAATGTAATGGACTCTAATAAGAAGTTTTCTCACTCTCCTCTAGAGATCTATACTCGACCCAACTTTAAAGCTTGGGATAGCTATTTATAATATCCATCCCCTAAAAATATTTTATACAATTGAGTCCATTACTTGTATTTTTCTTCAATTAATATATTCAAATCTTACGTTTTTCTTACTACCCAAAATGCAATGACATGAGGAATAAATTTAAAAATCAAAACCTTGCCTTTTTTTTTAATTTATAGAATTTTAATGTCTTCTAGCGATAAATACATTGTCAATAATCAGTTGAATTTAAATTTTGTAATTTTTTTAATTGTCTCCTTTGCCACAATGCAATTTGTAATGATTTATATAATTTTTGTCTGCAAATATATTATTTAAGAAAAAGTAAATGCAATGGACTATAATAATAAGTTTCCTCATTCCCTTTTAGAGATTCATGCTTGACCCAATATTGATGTTTAGGATTATTATTTATAATATTCATCTACTAAATTGTATTTTATTCAAGTGAGTTCATTACTTGTATTTTACTTCAATTAACATATTTAAATATTATGTTTCTCTCACCACTTAAAATGCAATGACATTTATAATAAATTTCAAATTCAAAACATTGTATTTTTACAATTTTTAAAATTTTAATGTCTTTTAGGGATAAAGATATTGTCAATAATTTGTTGAAATTAAATTTTGTAACTTTTTTCATTGTCTCTTTTGTCACAATGCAATTTGTAATGATTTTTCTAATTTTAGTCTGCACTCATATTTGTTAAGAAAAAGCAAATGCAATGGATTTTAATAAAAAGTTTCCCCGCACCCCTCTAGATATTTATACTTGATCCAACATTGAGACTTAGGATTACTATTCATAATATTGATCCACTAATGTGTGTTTTATACAATTGAATCTATTACTTGCATTTTTCTTCAATTAATATATTTAAATATTATATTTTTCTCCTCACTCAAAATGCAATGGCTTTGACAATAAATTTAAAATCAAAACATTGCATTTTTACAATTTTTAGAATTTGAAAATTATCTAGAGATAAATGTATTATCAATAATCAATTGAATTTAAATTTTGTAATTTTTTTAATTGTCTCCATTACCACAATACAATTTGAAATGATTTATTTAATTTTTGAATACAAATATATTATTTAAGAAAAAATAAATGCAATGGACTCTAATAAGAAGTTTTTCCCCTCCGCTCTAGAGATTTATGCTTGATCTAATATTGAAACTTGAAATTGTTATTTATAATATTTATCCACTAAATTGTATTTTATTCAAATAAGTTCATTACTTATATTTTACTTCAATTATTATATTTAAATATTATATTTTTCTCATCACTTAAATTTACTTGTATTATGGTTAACCCATCAGTCAATTGTTTTATAGGTGCATAGATGTGAAGTTTTTATTGCTTATGAATGGTGTGCTTACTTGTTATTTTGATATAAATAAATCTTCATTAAAATAAAAATGACCGATTGAATTAACAAATAAATAATATATATTTATTAAACAAGATTAAAATATCAAGGTTAGGCATGGGCTTCGCTCAGGACAACGCATAATTTTGAGGGTCAACATATTACATAATATCGTTGAGGCAATTTTCTGGAGCAAATTGGAGTCCATCAATGTTGAGATCATAGATGACGCGCATGTTTTGCTGATGCCACCCACCAAGTACAGATATTCCATCTCCAGGCAATACTGGGATGCAAAAATATTCCAGGTCGAAGCGTTCAGGAAAGTGAGCATATTGGCCATCGACATGGAAGTCAGCATCTCCAAAGTGATATGTAATTGTGGCAAAATCGTTAAAACCAGGACGATGCTTGTAGCATAGCTCCATTCCCATTTCCCCATATGGTTCTCTTTCAAAATTTCTAGTGTCATAGTATTGTTGAAACAATGCCATTACCTCAGCGTACGCGTTGCGGCTTCCAAATAGTCTTCGGTCGATTTCGGAGAAGGTACTTCCACTATCTATAATGCAGCCACCACTACCATCTCGCCTAAATTGGAATTGGCCAGGAGTGAATCCTAATCGTGTGGTCCCCACGCTGATGTCCAATAGGTTCAAGTAATAAAAAGGGTCTCCAGGAACGGTCACGAAGCTGGTTGTCTGCACATTTGGTGGTACGGGAGGAATGTCGTCCCCAAACCTGAGAGCATCACTTCCTTGCTGTAATTCATCAAACGGGACAAAACAGTAAGAGAATCGAGGGGTAACTATGTGAGACAACTGATAAATAAGTGAGTCTGGTGACTTGTATAGTCCCACGATGCCTGAAATCGGGCCATTGGACATGCCAACAAAATTACGGTTATCAAATGAGCAACCGAACGTAACCACATCAATATATACAGCTTCATTTTGACCCACACGAAACTGGAATTTTTCTATGGATAAAGCTCCTCTTGTTGATGATCCATCAAGGTACATTATGTGGTAGAGGCATTCTTCGTTTTCACATCTATAGCGGCCATCATTAGTAGGACAAAGCGGGTGATTGCAGGGGAGTTTCCGTTAGGTATCAGAAAGCACAGAGTTGTATAGAGGAAATCTCTGCGGGTAACAGCTGATGCAGGGCTCACATTGGGTCCATGTTAGGCCACTACCTGTGTCAAGAAATAAGAACGATCTTATTTCTTGGCTTCCAATACAGGTCTCCACAACGTAGTCCAGACCCTCGAGAAACATTGGAAGGTTGATGTTTACTGCAGGTTCAATCGTAGCATTTGGACGTGAAAAATTTTCCAAATAATAAGTTCTGATTTTAGAAAATCTAATCAACCTTTTCATTCTTTCAAGATAAGTAAGGTTTCCAAGATATAATGGAGACTCAGGCGAGTCCCTAAAAATAAGTTTTAAGCTAAATCCAGTAGGTTTGGAGGATACGGTGAAATAAAATTGGGATAGTGTTGCAAGGCAAAAACACAGAGTCGCTAACAGCAGAGATTGCATCCTGACCATTTCAAAAATAATGAACAATGTCACTGTAATTCGTTACAAGTTTACATGCATTTGTAGAACTTGATCCAAGTATTATTTCAAAAATTAGCATCTTGTGTGCTGATTCTCTATTATGTTTTGATTCCAATCAAATGCAATGTCCTAATCATGTAAGGAAACATTATTTGTACATTAGCCTATTAGTAAAAAATCAAAATGCACAAATCATCATTTTTCCACAAAACTATTTCTCCTTAGTTCTTTAAATTCAAGCGATTCCTTTTACCCTTTCCTTCCTCTTAGAGATGTATCGCTTTATTGAATTCTCACCCAAATCAAATGCATTGTCCTAAGTATTATAGGAAGGGAAGAAACTAAGGATCTGGTTAATATTCATCGGTTAATAGTTAATAATTGGATTGAAGTGCAAGGCTGAGTGTATCGTCGGAGCATATGATCAGTATGTTGAAAAAGAAATGAAGAATTTCCAATTATTAAAAAAAAAAAAAATGAGATAGGATTTGTGTGTAGAAAGAAGAAAAAGGAAAATTCCATTGAAGAAGAAAGAAATTATTGTTTTGAATTTTATTACATTATAAGTAAAATCTAAAAAACGATTGAGTAGTATTTGATAAGATTGAGTAGTCATAGAAAGTTACTAGATAAAAAAAAAGGCGATATACTTACAAACAAAAAATTCCACCGAAAAAGAAAAAAATTCATTGCTTTCAATTTTATTCCATTATAAGTAATAACTAATATNTAAAACCGATTGAATAGTATTTGATAAGATTGAGTAGTCATAGAAAATTACTATATAAAACAAAGGTGTTGTACTTACAAACGGAAAATTCCACTGAAAAAGAAAAAAAATCATTACTTTCAATTTTATTCCATTGTAAGTAATATTTAATATCGATTTAATAATATTTGATAAGATTGTATAATTATAGAAAGTTACTAGACAAACAAAAAGTGTTATATTGTAAATGGAAAATTCCACTAAAGAAGAAAGAAATTATTGCCTTTAAATTTATTTTCTTGTAAGAAATACCTAATGTTACTTTAATAGTATTTGATAAAATCGAGTAATCATCAAAAGTTACTACCATACAAACAAAAAGTGATATATTTAAATATTTTCCTTTCCTTTCCATTCTCTTCATTCAATTTTTGTCCATTTACCTTTTTCTTCCTCTTATGGATATAATATCCTTCATTATATTTGATTCACATTTTGCTTTGTGAGCAATGCAACATAGATAATTGTCTTTCCTATGCATGTATAAATATTATGTATATTAATATGTCTGCATTACAACTATAGGGTGTTGCCCAAAGGTTCAAAAAATATATATTTTTTTACAACATTTGAGTTTGTTCTAAGATTTACCATTAAATCCAAAGGAAAAAAAATTGTTGAGATTTATTAAGATTGTTGTCTTCTATGGGGACATTATTAAGATTAGTACAATCATGAGTTATATTTTATTATTTTATATTTTGATATGTCCCATGATAGATTGATATGGTTACTTGTAAGGTAAGTTATTTTTCTATTTGGATAGTCATTTTTTAATTCATGCTTACTATGGAGAGTTCTTTCAATTTCAAATTTGATTTGGACTAATAATGATACATAGATTTTCTTCAATGTCAAATCTCTAATAATTCGAAGTTTGAAGAAATTTCAAATCGGTCAACATATGGTATTAACTAATCAGTAAATAAGAGAAGTAATGTGAAAAAAATAAAGAATTTGAGTTGGTTGACTAGACTTATAATGCAGTCAACCAATACCAAAGAAGTTACACAGAGAATTTGGGTCGCCCGATTAGACTTGTGGTTACAACCAATTGGATATAAATGTTGCAAAGAAAAAAAGAAATAAAGAAATAAAAAATTTAGGTCAGTTAACTAAACCAGTACCTATGAATTAACCTAACACCAAAAGAAGCTGAGAAGAGAAGTTACAAAGATTTAGGTTAGTTTGACCTAACCAGTAATTGTGGTCAACCAAAGGGATTTTATAATTTTAAAGGACAAAAGCTAAAGAAACTTACTAAAACTTTGGGTTGATCTACCAGTCCTAGTGCTAATGTTGACTAATAGTTCAGAAAGGAAAGTTTCTTGCTTTGGAAAATGACTTTCATTATGGGAAGAAATCAATCTACAACGGTTAGTTTATTGGGTTGTAGAACTCTTTTATGAAGTAAGCTAGAGACTAAGAAGAGTTATTTATTATACAGATCTAGTGAAAAGAGAAAAGACATCATAAGAGAGAGATTAGGCATTTTTAAAGTGAAAAGTTAAGATTATAAAAGATTAAGAGTGCTTACCCTATTATTGTGAAAGAGATAAAGTACTATAGTGAAAAGTGATAAAACGAGGTCTCAAAGTCTTGAAGAACTATTAGTTATGAAAATTTTGTAGATGTTTTGTTATATATCGAAAAGTCTTGAAAAGTGTTATTTAGGTCAAGGTGACCTAGTGTAAAGAGTTATTTTCACCCTATAAAAAAATAGAAGATTAGGGAAATTAAACTCTCAAAGAATAAACTTTAAGGAGTTGACATAGGTTCTTAGCTTAAGCCAAATTATTATAAATCACTATAAATCGCTATCTCATTTACTTTCAATTACTTGCATTACTTGCTTTATTATTTTCATTATTAGTTAATTTATTATTATCTTTTAGAGTTGGGATTAAGTGTAGGTTAAGCAATCAAACCAAATACACTTAATTTATACCCTTCTTTAGTTACTTTAAGGACTAACAAGTGTCATCAAAGTCGGTCTCTATTTCATATCACTAACCTCTTAGAGTTGAACCGTGACATCACTTATACCCATGTATTATGTTGAAAGGTGAAACTTGCTTAGTGATGTGTGGAATTATTTTACACATTTTGTATTATAATTTGAGTATTTTCTAGTTTTTAGGTTAATTAGTCTTAATATTTTGGGTTTTAATTGCATTTATTTAGTTTTTTGTATTATGTCATTTTTTAGGTCTAAGTGATGAATTAGGCTTTAAATGGCCTAAAGAAATAAAGGATTTAGACTAGGAAACCTCTTATATTTTGATAAGAATTCCTATTTTGATAGTTTTAACATTATTCAGGTTTGGGTCATAATTGGAGCTATGGACCTTAGATTAAGTTGTTCTTTAGCTTTTTATAAAGATAAGACATAGGGCCCAATGCTATAAATTTGGGAAAAAATCTAAATTATATTAAGAATCCAAAAAGATATGGATGAGAGCTAATTTTGTGGGGCATATGTGTTGGCCTAATTAGTATTTTGAGAAAGATATATAATGAAGGGAAAATATCACAATGAAAAAAGGATTCTAAGTGATGGAAAAGTAGGATAAAATATCAAGTAAAGGATTCAAAAGTAATGAAGACAAAAGAAGAACGTGTAAGTGTCAAAAATAGTTAGTTGACCTTCCTTCTTTTGTCTCTTCTTCCCCATTATGCACTAATTTGTAAAAAGATGTTCTTATGAATATTTAAAGCCAATTATTTGGAGAGCATCATTGATAAAAATTTATATTCTAAGTTTAAAGGCAAATATATCATCAACTCAACTAAGTTGTGTCCCCAACAAATTATAATATTTGAAGGAATTCTTGCATTAGACCCATTTAATTTGATGGGTATTGCTACTTTAAGAGTTTGATCTCAAAATTTGAGATAAGAAAGGTTCAAAGAATGTAGTGGTTGATCATTTTTCTAGGTTAAAGGGACAATTACAAGCATTAGAGATATCCATTAATGAGAGCTTTTCGGAATGAGCAATTGCTAGTTGTATCACTTGTTCCATAGTATACAGATTTGGTGAACTACTTGGTGAATGGCATAGTTCCACCTAATTTAAGCTATTATCAAAAGAGAAAGTGCTTGAGTGATGTGAAGTACCACTACCTTTAGAAGGAGCCACTATTGTAAAAATTTTCTGTTAATAGGATGATTAGGAGATCTATGCCCCAACAAGAGATTATTGACATTCTTCATTATTTTCTTTCCTTGGAGTGTGGGAGACATTTTAGTATTTCCAAGATAGTTACAAAGGTATGACAATCTAGTTTCTATTGGCCAACCATATACTAGGATGCTTGACAGCTTATTGGCATGTGTGATAGATGTTAAAGGATTAAAAACATGTTTAAAAGGAATGAGATGCCATTGTGATGAGAATCGTGGAGATGATGGGTGGAAGGTTTCAATAGATCCAAGAGATTCATTGCACATTCCAGAAGGCCAATAACACAAACTAGAGATTCAATGGATGCAAGAGGTCCATTGCACATTCTGGAAGGCCCAATAACATGAGCTAGAGTTTCAATGGATACAAGAGGTCCATTGTACATTCTAGAAGGCCCAATAACACGAGCTAGGGCCAAAAAGATTAAAGAAGTACTAAATGGGCTGGTTCAGGACATTCAGGCCAACCAAGTGCGAATTCAAGTTTTAAAGAGAGTCCACGCCTAATTAATATAATTGGGATACTTAATGGGTTAGACTAAGTAATAGGATTCACTCCTAAATAGGAGTTCATTGTATTTGCTAGAATTTGTCCGAAATTCCTCCAAAATAAGGATTTCTCCTAAGTAGGAATTTGTGCCTCTTTAGGATTGCTATTTTAGCCTATAAATAGGCACCCCATGTAAGCTCTGGAAAGCAGACAACTTTGAGTGAAATAGAAAGCAAGAGTTTTTCTCCCTCGGTTCTTTTGAGAACTAAAGAACTTATCAAGAGGTTCTTCTTCTTGTGGCGTTCAAGTTGACTTATCACTCCCAATTTCTTTCTTTTCTAGAGTGTGGTGTCCATATTCTTCTTGAATACCCTGGGTTTGTGTTCCTTCGAATATTGGGTCTAAGGTTTCTGTTATTAAACTCTGACTTAGCTTTCCTGGTTGTTCTTTGATTCCTTGTGTGCGTTGGGTCCCTAAGCCACGTCTTTTTTAGGGTTTTCCACATCAGTTGGTATCAGAGCCTAGCTCTAAATTAGGTTGAATCCACTCGCTCTTCAATTTTCTACCTTGTGATTTATTTATTTCAGTTCAATTTGTCTATTATGTGCATTACAATTCAAATGCACAAATCTATTTTTTCGCAATCCTTCTCAACTTACTAATTTCAATTCTAGTTGTTGTATCTAAGTGTTTTACTGTTATTTTGTGTTGAGCAAAAGAAAAAGGAAAAAAAAAACAAAAAAAAGGATCAACAAAAAAAAACAAAGAAAGAAAAAGAAGAAAAGATAGAAAACATCAAAGTTATTGATAAAGTTAATAGTTTGGTTATATTGGCCACAATAATAACAAAGTTTTCTTACTCAACTCTAATTCTATCATCCATTTTCCTGTCTTGTTACCCAAGTTTGTCCTCTAAATTTAACTACCCCTATCCTGATTTTTTTTTTTTGTGAGTTTAGTTCATTAAATTCGTTTGCCTTGATATCCTTTTTCTTTTTTTGATACCTTGTTCTCCAATTTGTTTCATTCTACGCCATTTATTTTATTCTGTTTAAAATCAATACTCTTGATTTACCTTGTTTAGTTCTTTATAGAGCTGGAAGAAGAAATCCAAATGGTAAAAGGCAAGAGTGAAAGTTCAGATAAAGAAAAAGCTATAAAAAGTGTAAACATGAGGGAGTGTGACACCTTCTTTTGAGTGAAACACGTGAGGAAGTGCTCTCTGAGGTATCTTATTAGTTTGTGTAGAAGTAATACTATGACATCCAAAGACAAAGGTGCAGCTCAGGAGGGAGCTAATGATGTGTTCTTCATGATCAAAGCTATGCAACAACAATTTGAGCGTATGAATACCAGATTTGATGATATGAGGGAGAGGATGAAGGAGCAATCTAATACTATAGCAGAGTTACAAAGGAGGCATGGGGAATATGAGGCTCCTAAAGTAAGAAGGCAGTTGAGACGTGCCTATGACCATAAAGATGATGTAAAAGATGATGAAATTGACGATCAAGCTACTGTGGTCAAAACTACTAACACTAGAAGGGATAAAAGAGAATTTGGGAGGCAAGGCACCTATGACCATAATTTGGGCAGTATTAAAATGACAATTCCTCCATGCCAAGGTAAGAATGATCCTGATGCATACCTAGAATAGGAGAAGAAGGTTGAATTGATTTTTGACTGCCACAACTATTTCGAGGAGAAAAAGGTAAAGCTTGCTGCAATTGAATTCACTGATTATGCTATTATTTGGTGGAATCAACTTGTTTTGACTAGGAGAAGGAATCATAAGTAGCCTATTGATACATGGGAGGAGATGAAGGCTATCATGAGGAGGAGCTTTGTCCCTAATCACTATTACAAGGAGTTGTACCAAAGGCTGCAAGGGCTCACTCAGGGCACCAAAAGTGTGGAGGATTACCACAAGGAGATGGAGATTACCATGATTAGGGCGAATGTAGAAAAAGATAGAGAAGCAACCATGGCTCGATTTCTGCAAGGGCTAAATAGGGACATAGCAAACGTGGTTGAATTGCAACACTATGTGGAATTAGAAGACATGGTGCATATGGCCATGAAAGTTGAAAGGCAACTCAAACGAAAGGGTTCCATACAGTTTGGGCAGAACTCAGGATCTACCTCATCTTGGAAGCCAAATTGGAATAAAAGGGACGAGATGACCAACTACAAGTCCAAAGTCAAGCTATCTAAGTACAAGAATGTGGGTTCTAGCAAGGAGGCAGGTAATTTTGACTCCCAACCGAGTAGAAATAGGGATGTTAAATGTTTTAAGTGTTTGGGCAGGGGTCACATTGTATCTCAATGTCTAAATAAGCATGCCATGATCTTGAGAAGTAATGGTGATGTTGAAACTAAAAGTGAATCAAATGATGATTCTATGCCATCATCAGAGGGTGAAAGTGATGGAAGTGATGGAGAGGATTATTCGGTTAATGGAGTAGCTCTTGTTACAAGGCGAGCATTGAATGTGTAAGTAAAGGAAGAAAATGAAGTGCAACAAGATAACATCTTTCAGACGAGGTGTCTCATCAAAGATAAGGTATGTAGTATGATTATTGATGGTGGGAGTTGCACTAATGTTGCTAGCACAACTATGGTTGAGAAGCTAGATTTACCTACTATGAAGCATCCTAGGCCATATAAGCTTCAATGGTTGAATGAGAGTGGTGAAGTCAAGGTAAATAAGCAAGTGCTCATATCATTTTCTATTGGAAGGTACCGTGATGAAATTTTATGTGATGTTGTACCTATGTATGTGGGCCATATTCTATTAGAAAGACCATGACAATTTGACAGGCGAGTTATGCATGATGGCTTCAAGAATCGATATTCCTTTGTAATGAATGAAAAACCCGTCACTCTTATACCATTATCACCTCAACAAGCTTATGAGGATCAATTAAGGATTAAAAATAAGAGTGAACAGAAAAGAAAGATTGATAAAAGAGAAAAGAGAGGAGAAAACGTGATGACACAAGAGAAATAGAAAAAAAGAGAAAGTTTCTATGCAAAAGAAGAAAAGAGAAAGTTTCTATGCAAAAGAGAGTGATGTCAAAAAAGCATTTTATGCCAAACAACCTATAATTGTACTTTTGTACAAAGAGGCTTATTTTAACATTAACAAGTTTGACCCATCTTTACCTAGTGTTGTTGTTGCTCTATTGCAGGAATTTGAAGATGTATTCCTTGACGATGTTCCAAGTGGATTGCCACCTAATAGAGGAATTAAGCATCAAATTGATTTCATCCTAGGTGCATCCATCCCTAACCAGCCAGCATATAAAAGTAATCCTGATGAGACAAAAGAGCTTCAAAGGCAGGTTGAGGAACTTATTTCCAAAGGATATATGAGGGAAAGCATGAGTCCATGTGCTGTTCCTGTCCTACTTGTACCCAAGAAAGATAGGACTTGGAGGATGTGTGTTGATTATCGAGCAATCAACAAAATCACTGTAAAGTATTGTCACCCCATACCTAGATTAGATGACATGTTGGATGAATTGCATGATTCATGTGTCTTTTCTAAGATTGATTTGAAAAGTGGATATCATCAGATTAGGATGAGAGAGGGAGATAAGTGGAAAATCGCTTTCAAAACTAAGTACAGTTTGTATGAATGGCTTGTTATGCCATTTGGTCTCACTAATGTACCAAGCATTTTTATGCGACTAATGAATCATGTTTTGCATCCATTCATTGGTAATTTTGTGATTGTGTATTTCGATGATATTTTGGTCTATAGTAAAACCCTAGAAGAGTATCTTGATCATTTACGTTTTATTGTATGTGTTTTACGTTCTGAGAAATTGTATGCTAACTTAAAGAAATGTTCCTTTTGTACTAATCAGATCACATTCTGTTGACTCCTGTGGATTTGGTACCTATACCTATCAATGAGTATGCCAGTGTTGATGGTGAACGTAAAGCGAACATGATAAAAAAATTGCATGGGAAGGTGCGACAACATATTGAAAAACGAATTGAACAATAACATCCCATGTTAACAAGGGACGAAAGAAGGTGGTGTTTGAACCTAGTGATTGGGTTTGGGTGCATATACGCAAGGAACGATTCCCAGCTCAAAGGCGTTCAAAGTTACAACCTAGAGGAGATGGTCCCTTCCAAGTTATAGCACGAATTAATGACAATACTTATAAGTTGGACCTTCCTAGTGAGTATAATGTAAGTGCAACATTTAACGTTTCTAACCTTTCTCCTTTTGATGTAGGTGATAATTCAAGGGCAAATCCCTTTGAGGAGAGGGGGAATGATGAGAATCGTGGAGATGATGGGTGGAAAGCTTCAATAGATCCAAGAATTCCATTGCATATTCCAGAAGGCCTAATAACACAAGCTAGAGCTTCAATGGATGCAAGAGGTCCATTGCACATTCTAGAAGGCCTAATAACACAAACTAGAGTTTCAATAGATGCAAGAGGTCCATTGCACATTCTAGAAGGCCTAATAACACAAACTAGAGCTTCAATGGATGCAAGAGGTCCATTGCACATTCTAGAAGGCCCAATAACACAAACTAGAGCTTCAATGGATGCAAGAGGTCCATTGCACATTCTAGAAGGCCCAATAACACGAGCTAGGGCCAAAAAGATTAAAGAAGTACTAAATGGGCTGATTCAGGACATTCAGGCCAACCAAGTTTCAAATGGTGCGAATTCAAGTTTTAAAGAGAGTCCAAGCCTAATTAATATAATTGGGATACTTAATGGGTCAGACTAAGTAATAGCATTCACTCCTAAATAGAAGTTCATTGTATCTGCTAGAATTTCTCCAAAATTCCTCTAAAATAAGGATTTCTCCTAAGTAGGAATTTGTGCCTCTTTAGGATTGCTATTTTAGCCTATAAATTGGCACCCCATGTAAGCTCTGGAAAGTAGACAACTTTGAGTGAAATAGAAAGCAAGGATTTTTCTCCCTCGGTTCTTTGAGAACTAAAGAACTTATCAAGAGGTTCTTCTTCTTGTGGCGTTCAAGTTGACTTATCACTCCCAATTTCTTTCTTTTTTTTAGTGTGGCTTCCATATCCTTCTTGAATACCCTGGGTTCGTATTCCTTCGAATATTGGGTCTAAGACTTCTGTTATTAAACTCTGATTTATCTTTCCTACCTGTTCTTTGATTCCTTGTGTGCGTTAGGTCCTTAAGCCATATCTTTTTTGGGATTTTCCACATTACATTGACTAACATCTTAAAGGTTAAACTATTTAAAGTGTAAGGGATAGATTTCGTTGGTCCATTTCCTTCATCCTTTAATAATTAGTATATTTTAGTGGTAATAGACTACATTTCCAAATGGGTTAAGGCCATTGCAACTCCAACTAATAACTCATAGGTGGTGATGAGATTTGTGAAGAACATCTTCTTAAGACTTGGTCTCCTAAGAGCAATTCTTAATGATGAAGTGTCCCACTTTTGTAATCATTTATTTGATGTCATGTAGAAAAGGTATAAGGTTACTCACCATATAACACTCATTTATCATCCTTAAAGAAATGGGCAAGTGGAGCTAGCAAACTGGGAGTTGAAATTAATTTTGAAGAAAACTGTTTCCAAGTCAAGGAAGGATTGGTTGAACAAATTGGATGATGCACGTTAGGCATACAAGATAGGCTTTACGACACTTGTAGGCATATCCTTATACATACTTGTCTTTGGGAAGTCTTGTCACTTATTAGTAGAATTAGAGCATAAGGCCTATTGAGCATTTAAAGAATTGAATATGAATTTGAGGATTGCAGAAGAAAAAAGATTAGTATAGTTGAGTAAGTTGGAAGAGTTCAAGTTAAATCCTTATAAGAGTGCTTGGCCTTATAAGGAAAAGACTAAGTATTGGCGTGATAAGTATATTTAGAAGAGAACTTTTCAGGTTGGACAACAAGTGTTACTCTTCAATCCAAGTCTTAAGTTATTCCTAGGTAAGTTTCAGTCTAAGTAGTCTAGTTCTTTGATGATGACAAAGGTGTATCCATATAGAGTTGTTAAGGTGTGTAGTAAGGCTACTAATACATTTAAGGTGAATAGGTAACATTTGGATCCCTATTTTTTTAGTGAGGTGGTGCCCAAAGGAGTCACTTGGTCCTTGCAAGTGATTTTATGGTTGTTAAGCTAGTGACTATGAACAAGCACTTCTTGAGAGGCAGCCCAATCCCTCTCTCTTTTTTGTTCTTTTTGTTAGTTATTGTTCTTTTTTTTTTAAATTTTCAATAAATGTGTCATATCTTAATTCTTTTGTTTAGGATATTTGGATTCAAGTATCTTAAACTACTTCCTCTGATTGTCACTCTTTGAAAATAAACCAGGAACGTTTCTTTTTTTTTTTTTTGTTTGTCTTCTCTTTCATATTAAGGACAATGTGTAATTTAAGTTTAAGGGGTAATTTATGATTTTCATGTGTGATTATATGTTTGTTTATATGCTTGGTATGACATTTGCAAATTTTTCCAAAATTTTACATTCTTGGCTAATCTTTAAACATAAATTTTGTTTTGAAAGAAGAATAAATGTGTTGTTTAGTGTCATGATTTACATTTGAGTTGTTTGTCATGTTAAAGCATTGCAAGTTTTACTGTAGGATGAGCAATATCCTTTAATATAAGATTAAGCATGCTTGGATTTTCAAGATCATTGACATGCATGTTCCTTCTCAAAATTGTCAGTTATATGAATACGCATAAGATTTAAGTGTACTACCTTTCTTATGAATATCTTCTTTAAGATAAGCCTAAATATGAGGGGTATAAATAAAATATGACTGAATAAGTTGAAATTCCTATATACTTTGTTGTTTTAAGTTGCTTACTTACAAGTGTAAGAACTTGAAGAAAATGATTAAAAAAAAAAAACAAAGAAAGAAAAAACAAGTGAAGATGATTATAGTAATCAAAAAGGGTGATCGCCAAAGTAATAGTCATATGATTTGATTATATTGGTAGTGTAATAAATATGATTGAAGTTGGAATTGTGTATTGATATGTAAGATGGAAAATGTGAGTATACTTAGATTTCTTTCTTTGCTATTATGTCGTTCAAAGTCAAAAATGTTATGATTTATGTGGTAAGTACCTTAGGTGTGATGTGTGATTCTAAAGTCCATGTTATTCTTTACTTCAAATATGATCTTGTACTTGCTTGAGGATAAGCAACATGCAAGTTTAGGGGTATTTCATATATGAAATTAGTTCACACATTTTGTATCATAATTTGAGTATTTTTTTTAATTCTTAGGTTAATTAATCTTAATATTTTGGATTTTAATTGCAATTATGTAGTTTTTGGTATTTTGTTATTTTGTAGATTTAAGTGACAAAGTGAACTTCAAATGAGTTTAAAGTGACGAAAGATTTAAACTGGGAAACCTCTTATATTTTGGCACAAATTTAGATTCTAGCAGTTTGGATACTATTTGTATTTTGGACCATAATTAGAGCTACGAACCTTAAATTGGGGCGTTATTTAATTTTCTAAACTATTAAGACATAATGCTATAACTTACATGAAGAATCCAAGTTGAAATTTTGTTGTCTTTATATGCATAAATTGACTGTAAGTCAATGGTGCAAATTTGGATAAAAATCAAAATTACATTAGGAATCCTAAAAGATAGGGATTGGACCTGATTTTGTGGGGCTTATGCATTGGCCAAATTAAGGTTTCCATAAAATATATATATTAGAGGGAAAATATCACAATGAAAAAGAGGGTTATAAGTTATGTAGAAGTAGGATTAAATAACAAGTAAAAGATTAGGAAGCAGTAAAGACAAAAGGTGAATGTGCAAGACTCAAAGACAATCAGCTTCCCTTCTTTTGTCTCTTCTTTCCCACTATTCACTAATTTTTTTCGTATGTTTTATGAATATTTAATTATTTACTCGATTGTTTTAATGAATATGAATGGCTAAAACTTTCATTCAAAGGCAAGGTTGTAGTCATTTAATGTTATTGCAACTTGATATTTTGATAGTTTGAATGATCTGAGTTAATTCAATTTGATATTTTTGATTTTCATATCTATGAGTAATTGACCTTTATTTACATGATTAAGGTATTTAATGATAAAGTGAAAGTGGAAGTTTAATACTAATTCATAAGAACATTAAACGTAAATTGTGTAATGTAGAAATAAATACACATATTTGTGATCATTATTAGTTTTTATAATCATGAAAGTAGATATAAGATTAATATGAATATAATTGTTAGGTTTTGAAAGAGATCATCTTATATCTTAGGAAATTTGATCATTGTTGTTAATAAGTTTAATTCTAGCAACTAGATGTCTTTATATTCATAAATTGAATGTATGTCAATGGTGCAAATTTGGATGAAAATCAGAATTACATTAGGAATTCTAAAAGATAGGGATTGGACTTGATTTTATAGGAATTATGCACTAGCCAAATTAATGTTTTCAGAAAATATATTATAGGGAAAATATCACAGTGAAAAAAAGGGTTCTAAGTTGTAGAGAAGCAAGACGAAATAACAAAAGATTAGGAAGCAACGAAAACAAGAGTTTAATGTGTAAGAATCAGAGACAATCAACTTTCCTTCTTTTGTCTCTTCTTTCCCACTATTCACTAATTTTTTTAGGATGACTTGTGAATATTTAATTGTTTACTCTTTTATTTTGATGAATATGAGTGACAAACTTTCATTCTAGGTTAAGGATGAAGTTGTTTAATGCTATTACAAGTTGATATTCTGATTATTTTGATGACATTAGTTAATTCAATTTGATCAATTTTTATTTTCCTTCATATGAGTAATTGATCATTATTTATATGTTTAAGGTATTAAATGATGGAGTGAAAGCAAAAGTTTAATACTAATTCATCAAAACATTAAACTTAAATTGTGTAATGTGGAAATAAATATACATCTTTGTGATCATTGTTAGTTTCTATAATCATGAAAATAAATATAAGATTAATATGAATATAATCGTCAAGCCTTGAAAGAAATCATTATATATCTTAGGAAATTTGATCATCATTGTTAAAAAGTTTAATTCTAACAACCGAATGTTAAATTTATTATTGGTATTTAATTAATGAAATCCAAGTCTCGTAACCCTTCTTCATTGATTTTCATATTACGTTTTAAAATTGATTTTTAATTTTATAGTTAAATCAATTTCATTTCATTCAATTAATTTAGTTAATATATGAAATTTTTATAATTTGATACTTGAGTTTCCTTCTTATAGGATTTATATTGACACTTACATTTGCATCATTAGTTGGACATCCTATACACCTCTGATGGATTTTAAGGCAATCACTTAGACCCTCTCATTTTTCATGGTTCCAATTACAACTACTAGATAAATAACATGACCACATATATCTAATTTTATGATTATGAATTTTGAAAAATAGTTAGGAATAACCCCAAAGATTCCCTAGAAGCGAACACTAGTGAGAAAGAAAGTGAAAGCACCATAAAGGCCAACATGTCAAAAATTCTTTACTCTAAAACTATTAACATGCTTTATTAAAGTTTAAGTATCAATAAATATAATAGGGTATCATCTTGTGAACGCATCCAAATTCTGATTTTGGGTGCACATGTGCAGTGTTTGTTTTCCAATAAAATTGATTGGTTGCTTTTCCTTTCAAAACAAAATTATTATTTGTGTTATATAAAAAAAAATCACAATTCTATTATGTGTCTACAAAACACAAAAAAAAAATAAATAGCAAAAAATAATTTATCTTTCAAATAAATTTTTTTTTCAGTAAATATTTTTCACCAAGTGATTTTCTAGCAAATAAATGGACACTAAGTGCAAGTTGACCTATATGGGATGCTTGGTTAGAATTAATCTAGACTTTTGGAGGAAATTTAAAAGAAATACATCAATCATTCAAATCGGAAGCATCAAATTTTGGTCAAGCAACTTCTTAAGAAGGTCCTCCGCACCAGAGAACTGAAAATAGGAACTTGGTGCATCCGGGTTTTACTCTCTTCAGTACCTACTAATATTTGGGGTTATTTGGCCCCTTAATATTTGGGATTATTTTGCATACCCCCAACAACTGCAATATCCATTGATTATTACCACGTCCTAAAGACCCAAAAAAAACAAAAAAAACAAACAAACAAATAAAGGGGCAAACATGTCATGCCAAGACATTAAATGTGTTCTAAAATATATATCCCTCAAAAGGATTTCTATACAATTCTTACTTTATATGCCATTAATTCCTTAATGATATAAAGAATTCTGTTTACTGCACGGTATTAAGTGAGTCTGTGGCAATTGAATTGCAGTATCGTACATTCGACGGAAATGAAAAGGTGAATCCGCGTAAAGATGCAATACAATCACAACAAAGATATGTGTGTCGGATCAAATGAATATATCTTGGTTAGAACACAACTGAATCAACGCAAAAATTGCAACATCTGTGTGACGGATCGAGTGAATACATCTTGGTTAGAACCTTCCAAATAGGAAAACATTCTAGAATATTAGGCTGCAACGTATAATTTTCTATAATAGTTAGAAAAACTACGATGTCATTTTTAGCGCCAATATCTGTATAATAAAATGATTAAATGTCATACCATTGAATGACATTTCTGTCTACACGCATAAAAGGGTGGTAATTTTATTGTTGTGGGTCAACTAGCATTTTTAAGAGATTGTCTATAAAAAAAAAAAAAAAAAAACAAGAGGTAGGAACAATAGCTTAGTTATTGAGTTACTGGTTTAACTAATGATTGTCCGTATGGAAGAGATAGGGACAACTTTTGCATCGACTAGACAAGATGCAAAAAGGTAGGAAAATGGAGTTTGGTGTGCGGGTGGACATACAGGCGGGGGAAAGGGGCCTTTTGTCTATTTAGGGGTTTCTTATGCAGAACCAAGGGAGGCTTTCTTTTATTTTTTAAGGGAGATTGAGGGGGTTTTCTAGTGATTATAATCTTTGGTTGTCACTATATACAGTCAATTGTTTTATATGTGCATAGATGTGAATTTTTTATTGCTTATAAATGGTGTGCTTACCTGTTATTTTGATATAAATGAATCTTCATTAAAATAAAAGTGACCGATTGAATTAACAAATAAATAATATATATGTATTAAATAAGATTAAAGTATCAAGGCTAGGCACGGGCTTCGCTCAGGACAACGCATAATTTTGAGGGTCAACATATTACATAATATCGTTGCGGCAATTTTCTGGAGCAAATTGGAGTGCGTCAATGTTGAGATCATAGATGACGCGCATGTTTTGCTGATGCCACCCACCAAGTACTGACAATCCATTTCCAGGCAATATTGGGATGCAGAAATGTGCCAGGTCGAAGCGGTCAGGAAAGTGAGCATATTGGCCCTCGACATGGAAGTCAGCATCTCCAAAATGATATGTAATTGTGGCATAATCGTTAAAACCAGGACGATGTTTGTAGCATAGCTCCATTCCCATTTCCCCATCTGGTTCTCTTTCAAAATTTCTAGTGTCATAGTATTGTTGAAACAATGCCATTACCTCAGCGTACGCGTTGCGGCTTCCAGATATTGTTCGGTCGATTCGGGAGAAGGTACTTCCACTATCTATAATGCAGCCACCACTACCTTCTCGCCTAAAATGGAATTGGCCAAAAGGGAATCTTAATCGTGTGGTCCCCACGCTGATGTCCAATAGTTGCAAGTAATAAGAGGGGGCTCCAGGAACGTTCACGAATCTGGTTGTCTGCACATTTGGTGGTACGGGTGGAATGTCGTCCCCAAACCTGAGAGCACCGCTTTCTTGCTGTAATTCTTCAAACGGGACAAAACAGTAAGAGAATCGAGGGGTAACCATGTGAGACAACTGATAAATAAGTGAGGTTGGTGACCTGCCTAGTCCCACGATGCCTGAAATCAGGCTATCGGACATGCTATCAAAATTACGGTTATCAGATGAGCAACCGAACGCAACCGCATCAATATATACATCTTCATTTTGACCCGCACGAAACTGGAATTTTTCTAAGGATAAAGCTCCTCATGTTGATGATCGATCCGCGTACATCATGTGGTAGAGGCATTCGTCGTTTTCACATCTATAGCGGACATCATTAGTAGGACAACGCGGGTGATTGCAGGGGAGTTTCCGATAGGTATCAGAAAGCACAGAGTTGTATAGAGGAACTCTCTGCGGGTAACAGTTGATGCAGGGCTCACATTGGGTCCATGTTAGGCCACTACCTGTGTCAAGAAATAAGAACGATCTTATTTCTTGGCTTCCAATATAGGTCTCCACAACGTATTCCAGATCATCAAGAGACATTGGAAGGTGGATGTTTACTGCAGGTTCAATCGTAGCATTTGGACGTGAAAAATTTTCCAAATAATAAGCTCTGATTTTAGAAAATCTAATCAACCTTTTCATTCTTTCAAGATAAGTGAGGTTTCTAGGATACAATGGAGACTCAGGCGAGTCCCTAAAAATAAGTTTTAAGCTAAATCCAGTAGGTGTAGAGGATACGGTGAAATAAAATAGAGATAGTGTTACAAGGCAAAAACACAAAGTCGCTAACAGCAGAGATTGCACCCTGACCATTTCAAAAATAAGGATCAATGTCACTGTAATTCGTTACAAGTTTACATGCATTTATAGAACTTGATCCAAATATTATTTCTAAAATTAGTATCTTGTGTGTTGATACCCTATTATGGTTTGATTCCAATCAAATGCAATGTCCTAATCATGTAAGGAAACATCATTTGTACATTTGCCTATTAGTAAAAAATCAAAATGCACAAATCATCATTTTTCCACAAAACTATGTCTCCTTAGTTCTTTAAAATCAAGATTCCTTTTACCCTTTCCATCCTCTTAGAGATGTATCGCTTTATTGCATTCTCACCCAAATCAAATGCATTGTCCTAAGTATTTTTGGAAGGGAAGAAACCAAGGATATGGTTAATACATCATCGATTAATAGTTAATAATTGAATTGAAGTGCAAGGCCGAGTGTATCGTCGAGCATGAACAATATGATCAGTATGTTGAAAAAGAAATGAAAAATTTTCCAATTATTAAAAACAAAAAATGAACATAGGATTTCGTGTGTAGAAAGAAAGAAAAAGAAAAATTCCATTGAAGAAGAAAGAGATTATTGCTTCAAATTTTATTACATTATAAGTAATATCTAAAACCCATTTAATAGTATTTGATAAGATTGAGTAGTCATAGAAAGTTACTATATAAAAAAAGGTAGTGTACTTACAAACAGAAAATTCCAATGAAAAAGAAAAAAATTCATTGCTTTCAATTTTATTCCATTGTAAGTAATATCTAATATCGGTTTAATAATATTTGATAAGATTGTATAATTATAGAAACTTACTAGACAAACAAAAGGTGTTATATTGTAAATGGAAAATTCCACTAAAGAAGAAAGAAATTATTGCCTTTAAATTTATTTTCTTGTAAGTAATACCTCATCTTACTTTAATAGTATTTGATAAAATCGAGTAATCATCAAAAGTTACCATACAAACAAAAAGTGATATATTAAACATTTTCCTTTCCATTCTCTACATTCAATTTTTGTCCATTTTCCTTTTCCTTCCTCTTATGGATATCATATCCTTCATTATATTTGATTCACATTTTGCTTTGTGAGCAATGCAACATAGATAATTATCTTTCCTACGCATGTATAAATATTATGTATGTTAGTAAGTCTGCATTACAACTATAAAGTGTTGCCCAAAGGTACAAAAATATATATTTTTTTGCAACATTTGAGTTTGTTCTAAGATTTACCATTAAATCCAAAGCAATTGAGATTTATTGAGATTGTTGTCATCTATGGGCACATTATTGAGATTAGTACAATCATGAGTTATATTTTATTATTTTATATTTTGATATGTCCCATGATAGATTGATATGGTTACTTGTAAGGTAAGTTATTTTTCTATTTGAGAGTCATTTTTTAATTCATGCTTACTATGGAAAGTTCTTTCAATTTCAAATTTGATTTGGACTAATAATGGTACATAGATTTTCTTCAATGTCAAATCTCTAATAATTCGAAGTTTGAAGAAATTTCAAATCGGTCAACATATGGTATTAAAAAATTAGTCAGTAAATAAGAGATGTAAAGTGAAAAAAATAAAGAATTTGAGTTGGTTGACAAGACTTTGAGTTGGTTGACTAGACTTATAATTGCAGTCAACCAAATACCAAAGAAGTTACACAGAGAATTTGGGTCGGCCAATTAGACTTGCAGTTACAACCAATTGGATATAAAAGTTGAAAAGATAAAAGAAATAAAGAAATAAAAAATTTGGGTCTGTTAACTAAACCAGTACCTGTGATTGACCTAACACCAAAGAAGCTGAGAAGAGAGGTTACAAAGATTTTAGGTTAGTTAACCTAACCAAAAATTGTGGTTAACCAAAGGGATTTTATAATTTTAAAGGAAAAAAGCTAAAGAAACTTACTAAAACTTTGGGTCGATCTACCAGTCCTAGTGCTACTATTGATTAATAGTTCAGAATGAAAGTTTCTTGTTTTGGAAAATGATTTTCATCATAGGAAGAAATCAATCTACAACAGTTAGTTTATTGGGTTGTAGAACTCTTTTATGAAGCAAGCTAGAGACTAAGAAGAGTGCTTTATTATATACATCTAATGAAAAGAGAAAAGACATCATAAGAGAGAGATTAGGTATTTTAAAGTGAAAATTTGAGATTATGAAAGATTAAGAGTGCTTACCTTATTATTGTGAAAAGAAATAAAGTACTATAGTGAAAAGTGATAAAATGAGGTCTCAAAGTCTTAAAGAACTATTGGTTATTATGAAAGTTTTGTAGATGTTTTGTTATATAGTGAAAAACCTTGAAAAGTGTTATTTAGGTCAAGGTGGCCTAGTGTAAAGAGTTATTTTCACCCTATAAAAAAATAAAAGATTAGGGAAGTTAAACTCTCAAAGGATAGACCTTAAGGAGTTGACGTAGGTTCCTAGTTTAAGCCAAATTATTATAAATCATTATAAATCACTATAAATCGCTATCTCATTTATTTTCAATTTCTTACATTACTTGCTTTATTATTTTCATTATTAGTTAATTTATTATTATTTTTTAGAGTTGGGATTAAGTGTAGGTTAAGCAATCAAACCAAATAAACTTAATTTATACCCTTCTTTAGTTACTTTAAGGACTAACAAGTGTCATCAAAGTTGGTCTCTATTTCATATCACTAACCTCTTAGAGTTGAACCGTGACATCTCTTATACCTATGTATTATGTTGAAAGGTGAAACTTGCTTAGTGATGTTTGGAATTATTTTACACATTTTGTATTATAATTTAAGTTTTTTTTCTAGTTTTTAGGTTAATTAGTCTTAATATTTTGGGTTTTAATTGCATTTATTTATTTTTTTTGTATTATGTCATTTTTTAGGTCTAAAAGATGAATTAGGCTTTAAATGGGCTTAAGAAATAAAGGATTTATTATATTTTGATAATAATTCCTATTTTGATAGTTTTAACATTATTTAGGTTTTGGGTCATAATTGAAGCTATGGACCTTAGATTAAGTTGTTCTTTAGCTTTTTATAAAGATAAGAAATAGGGATCAGTGCTATAAATTTGGGAAAAAATCTAAATTATATTAAGAATCCAAAAAGATATGGGTTCAAGCTAATTTTGTGGGGCATATGTGTTGACCTAATTAGTATTTTAAGAAAGATATATAATGAAGGGACATATCACAATGAAAAAAAGGATTCTAAGTGGTGGAAAAGTAGGATAAAATATCATGTAAAGGATTCAAAAGTAATGAAGACAAAAGAAGAACATGTAAGAGTCAAAAATAGTTGGTTGACCTTCCTTCTTTTGTCTCTTCTTCCCCATTATTCACTAATTTGTAAAAAGATGTTCTTATGAATATTTAAAGCCAAATATTTGGAGAGCATCATTGATAAAAATTTATATTCTAAGTTTAAAGGCAAATATATCATCAACTCAACTAAGTTGTGTCCCCAACAAATTATAATATTTGAAGGAATTCTTGCATTAGACCCATTTAATTTGATGGGTATTGCTACTTTAAGAGTGTGATCTCAAAATTTGAGATAAGAAAGGTTCAAAGAATGTAGTGGTTGATCATTTTTCTAGGTTAAAGGGACAATTAGAAGCATTAGAGATATCCATTAATGAGAGCTTTTCGGATGAGCAATTGCTAGTTGTATCACTTGTTCCATAGTATACAGATTTGGGGAACAACTTCGTGAATGTCATAGTTCCACCTAATTTAAGCTATCATTAAAAGAGAAAGTGCTTGAGTGATGTGAAGTACCACTACCTTTAGAAGGAGCCACTATTGTAAAAATTTTCTGTTAATAGGATGATTAGGAGATTTATGCCTCAACAAGAGATTAGTGACATTCTTCATTATTTTCTTTCCTTGGAGAGTGGCAGACATTTTAGTATTTCCAAGATAGTTACAAAGGTTTGACAATCTAGTTTCTATTGGCCAACCATATACTAGGATGCTTGACAACTTGTTGGCATGTGTGATAAATGTTAAAGGATTAAAAACATGTTTAAAAGGAATGAGATGCCATTGAGAAACATCTTAAAGGTTAAACCATTTAAAGTGTAAGGGATAGATTTCATTGGTCCATTTCCTTGATCCTTTAATGAGTAGTTTATTCTAGTGGTAATAGACTACATTTCCAAATGGGATAAAGCCATTGCAACTCCAACTAATGACTCGTAGGTGGTGATGAGATTTGTGAAGAACATCTTCTTAAGACTTGGTCTCCTAAGAGCAATTCTTAATGATGAAGCGTCCCACTTTTGTAATCATTTATTTGATGTCATGTAGAAAAGGTATAGGTTTACTCACCATATAACACACATTTATCATCCTTAAAGAAATGGGCAAGTGGAGCTAGCAAACTGGGAGTTGAAGTTAATTTTGGAGAAAGCTGTTTCCAAGTCAAGGAAGGATTGGTTGAACAAATTGGATGATGCACTTTAGGCATACAAGATAGGCTTTACGACACTTGTAGGCATATTCTCATACATACTTGTCTTTGGGAAGTCTTGTCACTTATTAGTAAAATTAGAGCATCAAGCCTATTGGGCATTTAAAGAATTGAATATGAATTTGAGGATTGCAGAAGAAAAAAGATTAGTATAGTTGGGTGAGTTGGAAGAGTTCAAGTTAAATCCTTATAAGAGTGCTTGGCTTTATAAGGAAAAAACTAAGTATTGGCATGATAAGTATATTTAGAAGAGAACTTTTCAGGTTGGACAACAAGTGTTACTCTTCAATCCAAGTCTTAAGTTATTCCTAGGTAAGTTTCAATCTAAGTAGTCTGGTTCATTGACGATGACAAAGGTGTATCCATATAGAGTTGTTAAGGTGCGTAGTAAGGTTACTAATACATTTAAGGTGAATAGGTAACATTTGGATCCCTATTCTTTCAGTGAGGTGGTGCCCAAAGGAGTCACATGGTCCTTGCAAGATGCCAATTATAAGTGATTTTATAGCTGTCAAGCTAGTGACTGTAAACAAGCACTTCTTGAAAGGCAACCCAATCCCTTTTTCTTTTTGTTCTTTTTGTTAGTTATTGTTCTTTTCTTTTAAAGTTTTTCAATAAATGTGTTTTTCAATAAATGTGTCCTATCTTGATTCTTTTGTTTAGGATATTTGGATTCAAGTATCTTAAACTACTTCCTCTAATTGTCACTCTTTGAAAATAAACCAAGAAAGTTTCTTTTCTTTTCTTTTCTTTTTTTTGTTTGTCTTCTCTTTCACATTAAGGACAATGTGTAATTTAAGTTTGAGGGGTAATTTATGATTTTCATGTGTGATTCTATGTTTGTTTATATGCTTGGCATGATATTTGCAAATTTTTCCAAAATTTTACATTTTTGGCTAATCTTTAAACATAAATTTTGTTTTGAAAGAAGAATAAATGTGTTGTTTAGTGTCATGATTTACATTTGAGTTGTTTGTCATGTTAAAGCATCGCAATTTTTGCTGTAGGATGAGCAATATCTTATAATATAAGATTAAGCATGCTTAGATTTTCAGGATCATTGACATACATGTTCCTTCTCAAAATTGTCAGTTATATGAATACACATAAGATTTAAGTGTGCTACCTTTCTTATGAATATCTTCTTTAATATAAGCCTAAATATGAGGGGTATGAGAAAAATATGACTGAATAAGTTGAAATTCCTATATACTTTGTTGTTTTAAGTTGCTTACTTACAAGTGTAGGAACTTGAAGAAAATAAAAAGAAAAAAATAGAGAAAGAAAAAACAAGAGAAGTTGATTATAAAAATGAAAAAGGGTGATCGCCAAAGTAATAGTTATATGATTTGATTATATTAGTAGTGTAATAAATATGATTGAACTTGGAATTGTGTATTGATATGTAAGATGGAAAATGTGAGTATACTTAGATTTTCTTTCTTTGTTATTATATTGTTCAAAGTAAAAAATGTTATGATTTATATGGTAAGTACCTTAGGTGTGATGTGTGATTCTAAAGTCCATGTTATTCTTTACTTCAAATATGATCTTTTACTTGCTTGAGGATAAGCAATCATGCAAGTGTAGGGGTATTTCATATATGAAATTAGTTCACACATTTTGTATCACAATTTGAGTATTTTTTCTAATTCTTAGGTTAATTAATCTTAATATTTTAGATTTTAATTGCAATTATGTAGTTTTTGGAATTTTGTTATTTTGTAGATTTAAGTGACAAAGTGAACTTGAAATGAGTTTAAGGTTATGAAAGAATTGAACTAGGAAACCTCTTATATTTTGGCACGAATTTAGATTCTAGCAATTTGGATACTATTTGTAGTTAAGGCCATAATTAGAGCTACAAACCTTAAATTGGGGTGTTATTTAATTGTCTAAATTGTTAAGACATAATGCTATAACTTACGTGAAGAATCCAAATTGAAATTTTGTTGTCTTTATTTGCATAAATTAACCGTAAGTCAACGGTGCAAATTTGGATAAAAATCAGAATTACATTAGGAATCCTAAAGGATAGGGATTGGACCTGATTTTCTGAGGCTTATGCATTGGCCAAATTAAGGTTTCCATAAAATATATATATTAGAGGGAAAATATCACAATGAAAAAGAGGGTTCTAAGTTATGGAGAAGTAGGATTAAATAACAAGTAAAAGATTAGGAAGCAGCAAAGACAAAAGGTGAATGTGCAAGACTTAGAGACAATCAACTTTCCTTCTTTTGTCTCTTCTTTCCCACTATTCACTAATTTTTTTCGGATGTTCTGTGAATATTTAATTATTTACTCGATTGTTTTGATGAATATGAATGGCTAAAACTTTCATTCTAAGGCAAGGTTGTAGTCATTTAATGTTATTGCAACTTGATATTTTGATTGTTTGAATGATCTGAGTTAATTCAATTTGATATTTTTGATTTTCATATCTATGAGTAATTGACCATTATTTACATGATTAAGGTATTTAATGATAAAGTGAAAGTGGACGTTTAATACTAATTCATAAGAACATTAAACTTAAATTGTGTAATATAGAAATAAATACACATATTTGTGATCACTATTAGTTTCTATAATCATGAAAGTAGATATAAGATTAATATGAATATAATTGTTAGGTTTTGAAAGAGATCATCTTATATCTTAGGAAATTTGATCATTGTTATTAATAAGTTTAATTATAACAACTATATGTCTTTATATTCATAAATTGACTGTAAGTTAATGGTGTAAATTTGGATGAAAATCATAATTGCATTAGGAATTCTAAAAGATAGGCATTGGACCTGATTTTATAGGAATTTTGCACTAGCCAAATTAAGGTTTTCAAAAAATATATATTATAAGGAAAATATCACAGTGAAAAAAGGGTTCTAAGTTGTAAATAAGTAAGATGAAATAACAAAAGATTTGGAAGCAACGAAAACAAGAGTTTAATGTGTAAGAATGAGAGACAATCAAATTTCTTCTTTTATCTCTTCTTTCCCACTATTCACTAATTTTTTTAGGATGACTTGTGAATATTTAATTGTTTACTCTTTTATTTTGATGAATATATGTGACAAAAACTTTCATTCTAGGTTAAGGATGAAGTTGTTTAATGCTATTACAAGTTGATATTTTGATTATTTTGATGACCTTAGTTAATTCAATTTGATAATTATTTATTTTCCTTCATATGAGTAATTGATCATTATTTACATGTTTAAGGTATTAAATGATGGAGTGAAAACAAAAGTTTAATACTAATTCATAAAACATTAAACTTACATTGTGTAATGTGGAAATAAATATACATCTTTGTGATCATTATTAGTTTTTATAATCATGAAAATAGATATAAGATTAATATGAATATATAATCGTTAAGCCTTGAAAGAGATTATTATATATCTTAGGAAATTTGATCATCATTGTTAAAAAGTTTAATTCTAATAACTGAATGTTAAGTTTATTATTGGTATTTAATTAATGAAATCTAAGTCTCATAACCCTTCTTCAATGATTTTCATATTACGTTTTAAAAATTGATTTTTAATTTTATAGTTAAATCAATTTCATTTAATTTTAAAATTGAGTTTCCTTCTTATAGGATTTTATTATTGACACTTACATCTAAATCATTAGTTGGACATCCCATACACCTCTGATGGATTTTAAAGGCAATCACTTAGACCCTCTCATTTTTCATGGTTCCAATTACAACTACTAGATAAATAACATGACCAAATATATCTAATTTTATGATTATGAATTTTGAAAAATAGTTAGGAATAACCCCAAAGATTCCCTAGAAGCGAACACTAGTGAGAAAGAATGTGAATGCACCATAAAGGCCAACATGTCAAAATTCTTTACTTTAAAACTATTAACATACTTTATTAAAGTTTAAGTATCAATAAATATAATAGGGTATCATCTTGTGAACGCATCCAAATTCTGATTTTGGGTGCACATGTGCAGTGTTTGTTTTCCAATAAAATTGATTGGTTACTTTTCCTTTCAAAACAAAATTATTATTTGTGTTATTTAAAAAAAAATCACAATTCTATTATGTGTCTACAAAACACAAAAAAAATAAATAAATAGCAAAAAATAATTTATCTTTCAAATAAAATTTTTCTTTTCAATAAATATTTTTCACCAAGTTATTTTCTAACAAATAAATGGACCCTAAGTGCAAGTTGACCTATAAGGGATGCTTGGTTAGAATTAATCTAGACTTTTGGATGAAATTTAAAAGAAATACATCAATGATTCATATCGGAAGCATCAAATTTTGGTCAAGCAACTTCTTAAGAAGGTCCTCCGCACCAGAGAACTGAAAATAGGAACTTGGTGCATCCGGGTTTTACTCTCTTCAGTACCTACTAATATTTGGGGTTATTTGGCCCCTTAATATTTGGGATTATTTTGCATACCCCCAACAACTGCAATACCCATTGATTATTACCACGTCCTAAAGACCAAAAAAGAAAACAAATAAAGGGGCAAACATGTCATGCCACGACATTAAATGTGTTCTAAAATATATATCCCTCAAAAGGATTTCTATACAATTCTTACTTTATATGCCATTAATTCATTAATGATGTAAAGAATTCTGTTTACTGCACTGTATTAAGTGAGACTGACAACTGAATCAACGCAAAAATTGTAACATCTGTGTGACGGATCAAATGAATACATCTTGGTTAGAACCTTCCGAATAGGAAAACATTTCTAGAATATTAGGCAGCAACATATAATTTTCTATAATAGTTAGAAAAACTACGATGTCATTTTTAGCGCCAATATCTGTTTAATAAAATGATTAAAGGTCTTACCATTGAATGACATTTCTGTCTACATGCATAAAAGGGCAGTAATTTGTTGTTGCGGGTCAACTAGCATTTTTAAAAGATTGTCTATAAAAAAAAAAAAAAAAAAAAGAGTAGGACAATGGAGTTTGGTGTGCGGTGGACATACAGCCGGGGGAAAGGGCCTTTTGTCTTTTTAGGGGTTTCTTATGCATGAAATAAGGGAGGTTTCTATTATATTTTTAAGGGGGTAAAAGGGTTTTCTAGCGATTATAATCATTGGTTGTCACAGTATACGGTTAATTGTTATATAGGTGCATAGTTATGAAGTTTTTTGTTGCTTATAAATGGTGTGCTTACTTGTTATTTTGATATAAATGAATTTTATTAAATTAAAAGTGACAGATTGAATTAATAAATAAATAATATTTACTTACTAAATAACATTAAAATATCAAGGTTTGGCATGGGCTTCGCTCAAGACAACGTGTAGCTTTGAGGGTCAACATATTACATAATATCGTTGAGGCAATTTTCTGGAGCAAATTGGAGTCCATTAATGTTGAGATCATAGATGACGCGCATGTTTTGCTGATGCCACCCACCAAGTACTGATTTTCCATTTGCAGGCAATATTGGGATGCAAAAATATGCCAGGTTTACGCGGTCAGAAAGTGAGCATATTGGCCATCGACATGAAAGTCAGCGTCTCCAAAATGATACGTAATTGTGGCAAAATCGTTAAACCAGGACGATGCTTGTAGCATAGCTCCATTCCCATTTCCCCATCTGGTTCTCTTTCAAAATTTCTAGTGTCATAGTATTGTTGAAACGATGCCATTACCTCAGCGTACGCGTTGCGGCTTCCAAATAGTCTTCGGTCGATTTCGGAGAAGGTACTTCCACTATCTATAATGCAGCCACCACTACCATCTCGCCTAAATTGGAATTGGCCAGGAGTGAATCCTAATCGTGTGGTCCCCACGCTGATGTCCAATAGGTGCAAGTAATAAAAGGGGGCTCCAGGAACGTTCACGAATCTGGTTGTCTGCACATTTGGTGGTACGGGTGGAATGTCGTCCCAAACCTGAGGGCACCGCTTCCTTGCTGTAATTCATCAAACGGGACAAAACAGTAAGAGAATCGAGGGTAACTGTGTGAGACAACTGATAAATAAGTGACTCTGGTGACTTGTATAGTCCCATCATGCCTGAAATTGGGGTATTTGACATGCCACCAAATTCACGGGTATCAAATGAGCAACGAACGCAATGTTACCAATATCTACAACTCCATTTTGACCCACACGAAACTGGAATTTTTCTAAGGATAAAGCTCCTCTTGTTGATGATCCATCAAGGTAGCTTATGCTATAGATGCATTCTTCGTCTACACATCTATAGTGGACATCATTAGTAGGACAAAGCGGGTGATGCAGGGGAGTTTCCGATAGGTATCAGAAAGAACAGAGTTGTATAGAGAAATCTCTGCGGTAACATCTGATACAGGGCTCACATTGGGTCCATGTTAGGCCACCACCTGTGTCAACAAATAAGAACGATCTTATTTCTTGCTTCCAATATAGGTCTCCACAAAGTAGTGCAGATCCTCGCGAAACATTGGAAGGTTGATGTTGACTGCAGGTTCAATAGTGGCATTTGACGAAAAATTTTCCAAATAATAAGCTCTGATTTTAAAAATCTAATCAACCTCTTCATTCTTTCAAGATAAGTGAGGTTTCCAGGATATAATGGAGACTCAAGCGAGTCCCTAAAAATAAGTTTAAGCTAAATCCAGTAGGTTTGGAGGATACGGTGAAATAAAATTGGGATAGTGTTACAAGATAAAAACACAGAGTCGCTAATAGCAGAGATTGCATTCTGACCATTTCAAAAATAATGAACAATGTCACTGTTTCGTTACAAGTTTACAAGCATATATAGAACTTGATCCAAATATTATTTCTAATGTGCTGATACCCTATTATGTTTTCATTCCAACCAAATGCAATGTCCTAATCATGTAAGGAAACATCATTTGTATATTAGCCTATATAGTTAAAAAATCAAAATGCCACAAAATCATACATTTCCACGAACACTATTTCTCCTCAGGTCTTTAAATTCAGTGATTCCTTTACCCCTTTCCTTCCTCTTAGGAGATGTATCACTTTATTGCAATTTCCCACGCCAAATCAAATGCCTGTCCTAAGTATTATAGGAAGGAATGAAACTAAGGATTAGCTATAATACGTCATCGGTTAATAGTTAATAATTGATTGAAGTGCAAGGTTCGAGTGTATTGGTCAGGACATATGCATCAGTATGTTGAAAAGAAATGGAAGATTTTCCCAACTATTAAAAAAAAAAAATGAAGACCTGCAATTGTGTGTAGAAAGAAAAGAAAAGGGAAAATTCCATTGAAGAAGAAAAAAATTATTGCTTGAATTTTATTACATTATAAGTAATATCTAAAACTGATTGAATAGTATTGAATAAGATTGAGTAGTCATAGAAAGTACTATATAAAACAAAGGTGTTGTACGTACAAACGGAAAATTCCACTGAAAAGAAAACAATTCTTGCTTTCAATTTTATTCCATTGTAAGTAATATCTAATATCGGTTTAATAATATTTGATATGATTGTATAATTATAAAAAGTTACTAGACAAACAAAAGGTGTTATATTGTAAATGGAAAAATTCCAAATAAAGAAGAAAGAAATTATTGCCTTTAAATTTATTTTCTTGTAAGTAATACCTAATATTACTTTAATAGTATTTGATAAATCGAGTAATCATCAAAATAAACCATACAAACAAAAAAGTATATATTTTAAACATTTTTTCTTTCATTCTCTACATTCAAATTTTTGTCCATTTACCTTTTTCTTCCTCCTATGGATATAATATCCTTCATTATATTTGATTCACATTTTGCTTTGTGAGCAATGCAACATAGATAATTGTCTTTCCTACGCATGTATAAATATTATGTATGTTAATATGTCTGCATTACACACTATAGGGTGTTGCCCAAAGGTACAAAAACATATGTTTTTTTTACAACATTTGAGTTTGTTCTAAGATTTACCATTAAAATCCAAAGGAAAAAAAAATTGTTGAGATTTATTGAGATTGTTGTCATCTATGGGGACATTATTAAGATTAGTACAATCATGAGTTATATTTTATATTTTATATTTTGATATGTCCCATGATAGATTGATATGGTTACTTGTAAGGTAAGTTATTTTTCTATTTGATAGTCATTTTTTAATTCATGCTTACTATGGAGAGTTCTTTCAATTTCAAATTTGATTTGGACTCATAATGGTACATAGATTTTCTTCAATGTCAAATCTCTAATAATTCGAAGTTTGAAGAAATTTCAAATCGGTCAACATATGCTATTAACTAATTAGTCAGTAAATAAGAGAAGTAAAGTGAAAAAAAAAAATTTGAGTTCGTTGACTAGACTTATAATTACAGTCAACCAAATACTGAAGAAGTTACACAGAGAATTTGGGTTGATTGATTAGACTTGCAGTTACAACCAATTGGATATAAAAGTTGCAAAGAAAAAAGAAATAAAGAAATAAAAAATTTGGGTCGGTTAACTAAACCAGTACCTATGATTGACCTAACACCAAAGAAGTTGAGAAGAGAAGTTACAAAGATTTTTAGGTTAGTTGACCTAACCAATAATTCTGGTCAACCAAAGGGATTTTATAATTTTAAAGGACAAAAGCTAAAGAAACTTACTAAAACTTTGGGCCGATCTACCAGTCCTAGTGCTACTGTTGACTAATAGTTCAGAAAGAAAGTTTTTTGTTTTGGAAAATGATTTCATTATAGGAAGAAATCAATCTACAACGGTTAGTTTATTGGGTTGTAGAACTCTTTTATGAAGGAAGCTAGAGACTAAGAAGAGTTATTTATTATAAACATCTAGTGAAAAGAGAAAAGACATCATAAGAGAGAGATTAGGCATTTTAAAGTGAAAAGTTGAGATTATGAAAGATTAAGAGTGCTTACCTTATTATTGTGAAAAGAGATAAAGTACTATAGTGAAAAGTGATAAAATGAGGTCTCAAAGTCTTGAAGAACTATTGGTTGTTATCAAAGTTTTGTAGATGTTTTGTTATATAGTGAAAAGCCTTGAAAAGTGTTATTTAGGTTAAGGTGACCTAGTGTAAAGAGTTATTTTCACCCTATAAAAAAAAAATAGAAGATTAGGGAAGTTAAACTCTCAAAGGATAGACCTTAAGGAGTTGACGTAGGTTCCTAGTTTAAGCTAAATTATTATAATTCATTATAAATCACTATCTCATTTACTTTCAGTTACTTGCATTACTTGTTTTATTATTTTCATTATTAGTTAATTTATTATTATTTTTTAGAGTTGGGATTAAGTGTAGGTTAAGCAATCAAACCAAATAAACTTAATTTATACCCTTCTTTAGTTACTTTAAGGACTAATAAGTGTCATCAAAGTCAGTATCTAATTCATATCACTGACCTCTTAGAGTTGAACCGTGACATCTCTTATACGCATGTATTATGTTGAAAGGTGAAACTTGCTTAGTGATGTGTGGAATTTTTTTACACATTTTGTATTATAATCTAAGTATTTTTTTCTAGTTTTAGGTTAATTAGTCTTAATATTTTGGGTTTTAATTGCATTTATTTAGCTTTTTGTATTATGTCATTTTTTAGGTCTAAATGATGAATTAGGTTTTAAATGGGCTTAATAAATAAATGATTTATTATATTTTGATAAGAATTCCTATTTTGATAGTTTTAACATTATTTAGGTTTTGGGTCATAACTGGAGCTGTGGACCTTATATTAAGTTGTTCTTTAGCTTTTTATAAAGATAAGACATGGGGCCCAGTGCTATAAATTTGGGAAAAAATCTAAATTATATTAAGAATCCAAAAAGATATGGATTAGAGCTAATTTTATGGGGCATATGTGTTGGCCTAATTAGTATTTTGAGAAAGATATATAATGAAGGGAAAATATCACAATGAAAAAGAGGATTCTAAGTGGTGAAAAAGTAACAATGAAAAAGAGGATTCTAAGTGGTGGAAAAGTAGGATAAAATATCAAGTAAAGGATTCAAAAGTAACACTCATTTATCATCCTTAAAGAAATGGGCAAGTGGAGCTAGCAAACTGGGAGTTGAAGTTAATTTTGGAAAAAACTGTTTCCAAGTCAAGGAAGGATTGGTTGAACAAATTGGATGGTGTACTTTAGGCATACAAGATAGGCTTTAAGACACTTGTAGGCATATCCTCATACATACTTGTCTTTAGGAAGTCTTGTCACTTATTAGTAGAATTAGAGCATAAGGCCTATTGGGCATTTAAAGAATTGAATATGAATTTGAGGATTGCAAAAGAAAAAAGATTAGTATAGTTGAGTGAGTTGGAAGGGTTCAAGTTAAATCCTTATAAAAGTGCTTGGCTTTATAAGGAAAAAACTAGGTATTAGCATGATAAGTATATTTAGAAGAGAACATTTCAGGTTGGACAAGAAGTGTTAGTCTTCAATCCAAGTCTTAAGTTATTCCTAGATAAGTTTCAATCTAAGTAGTCTGGTTCATTGACGATGACAAAGGTGTATCCATATAGAGTTGTTAAAGGTGCGTAGTAAGGCTACTAATACATTTAAGGTGAATAGGTAACATTTGGATCCCTATTTTTTTAGTGAGGTGGTGCCCAAAGGGGTCACATGGTCTTTGCAAGATGCCAATTATAAGTGATTTTATGGTTGTCAAGCTAGCGACTATAAACAAGCAGTTCTTAAGAGGCAACCCAATCCCTCTTTCTTTTTTGTTCTTTTTGTTAGTTATTGTTCTTTTCTTTTAAATTTTTTCAATAAATGTGTCATATCTTAATTCTTTTGTTTAGGATATTTGGATTCAATTATCTTAAACGACTTCCTCTAATTGTCACTCTATGAAAATAAACCAGGAAGGTTTCTTTTCTTTTCTTTTCTTTTCTTTTTTTTTGTTTGTCTTCTCTTTCACATTAAGGACAATGTGTAATTTAAGTTTAAGGGGTAATTTATGATTTTCATGTGTGATTCTATGTTTGTTTATATGCTTGGTATGACATTTGCAAATTTTTCCAAAATTTTACATTCTTGGCTAATCTTTAAACATAAATTTTGTTTTGAAAGAAGAATAAATGTGTTCTTTAGTGTCATGATTTACATTTGAGTTGTTTGTCATGTTAAAGCATTGCAATTTTTGTTGTAAGATGAACAATATCTTATAATATAAGATTAAGCATGCTTGGATTTTCAAGATCATTGACATGCATGTTCCTTCTCAAAATTGTCAGTTATATGAATACGCATAAGATTTAAGTGTACTACCTTTCTTATGAATATCTTCTTTAAGATAAGCCTAAATATGAGGGGTATGAATAAAATATGATTGAATAAGTTGAAATTCCTATATACTTTATTGTTTTAAGTTGCTTACTTACAAGTGTAGGAACTTGAAGAAAAAAAAAAAACAAAGAAAGAAAAAACAAGAGAAGATGATTATAGAAATGAAAAAGGGTGATCGCCAAAGTAATAGTTATATGATTTGATTATATTGGTAGTGTAATAAATATGATTGAACTTGGAATTGTGTATTGATATGTAAGATGGAAAATCTGAGTATACTTAGATTTTCTTTCTTTGCTATTATATTGTTCAAAGTCAAAAATGTTATGATTTATGTGGTAAGTACCTTAGGTGTGATGTGTGATTCTAAAGTCCATGTTATTCTTTACTTCAAATATGATCTTTTACTTGCTTGAGGATAAGCAATCATGCAAGTTTAGGAGTATTTCACATATGAAATTAGTTTACACATTTTGTATCTTAATTTGAGTATTTTTTCTAATTCTTAGGTTAATTAATCTTAATATTTTAGATTTTATTTGCAATTATCTAGTTTTTGGTATTTTGTTATTTTGTAGATTTAAGTGACAAAGTGAACTTCAAATGAGTTTAAGGTGATGAAAGATTTGAACTGGGAAACCTCTTATATTTTGGCACGAATTTAGATTCTAGCAGTTTGGATACTATTTGTATTTAAGGTCATAATTAGAGCTACGAACCTTAAATTGGGGCGTTATTTAATTGTCTAAACTATTAAGACATAATGCTATAACTTACATGAAGAATCCAAGCTGAAATTTTGTTGTCTTTATATGCATAAATTGACCGTAAGTCAATGGTGCAAATTTGGATAAAAATCAGAATTACATTAGGAATCCTAAAAGATAGGGATTGGACCTAATTTTGTAGGGCTTATGCATTGGCCAAATTAAGGTTTCCATAAAATATATATATTAGAGGGAAAATATCACAATGAAAAAGAGGGTTCTAAGTTATGGAGAAGTAGGATTAAATAACAAGTAAAAGATTAAGAACTAGCAAAGTGAAAAGGTGAATGTGCAAGACTTAGAGACAATCAACTTTCCTTCTTTTGTCTCTTCTTTCCCACTATTCACTAATTTTTTTCAGATGTTTTGTGAATATTTAATTATTTACTCAATTGTTTTGATGAATATGAATGGCTAAAACTTTCATTCTAAGGCAAGGTTATAGTCATTTAATGTTATTGCAACTTGATATTTTGATTGTTTGAATGATCTGAGTTAATTCAATTTGATATTTTTGATTTTCATATCTATGAGTAATTGACCTTTATTTACATGATTAAGGTATTTAATGATAAAGTGAAAGTGGAAGTTTAATACTAATTCATATGAACATTAAACTTAAATTGTGTAATGTAGAAATAAATACACATATTTGTGATCACTATTAGTTTTTATAATCATGAAAGTAGATATAAGATTAATATGAATATAATTGTTAGGTTTTGAGAGAGAATATGAATATAATTGTTAGGTTTTGAAAGAGATCATCTTATATCTTAGGAAATTTGATCATTGTTGTTAATAAGTTTAATTCTAGCAACTAGATGTCTTTATATTCATAAATTGACTATAAGTCAATGGTGCAAATTTGTATAAAAATCAGAATTACATTAGAAATTCTAAAAGATAGGGATTAGACCTAACTTTATAGGAATTATGCACTAGCCAAATTAAGGTTTTCAAAAAATATATATTATAGGGAAAATATCACAGTGAGAAAAAGGGTTCTAAGTTGTAGAGAAGCAAGACAAAATAACAAAAGATTTGGAAGCAACGAAAATAAGAGTTTAATGTGTAAGAATCAGAGACAATCAACTTTCTTTCTTTTATCTCTTCTTTCCCACTATTCACTAATTTTTTTTAGGATGACTTGTGAATATTTAATTGTCTACTCTTTTATTTTGATGAATATGAGTGACAAAAACTTTCATTCTAGGTTAAGGATGAAGTTGTTTAATGCTATTACAAGTTAATATTCTGATTATTTTGATGACCTTAGTTAATTCAATTTGATAATTTTTATTTTCCTTCATATGAGTAATTAATCATTATTTACATGTTTAAGGTATTAAATGATGGAGTGAAAGCAGAAGTTTAATACTAATTCAAAAAAACATTAAACTTAAATTGTCTAATGTGGAAATAAATATACATCTTTGTGATCACTGTTAGTTTCTATAATCATGAAAATAGATATAGGATTAATATGAATATAATTGTTAAGCCTTGAAAGAGATCATTATATATCTTAGGAAATTTGATCATCATTGTTAAAAAGTTTAATTCTAACAACTGAATGTTAAGTTTATTATTGGTATTTAATTAATGAAATCTAAGTCTCATAACCCTTCTTCATTGATTTTCATATTACGTTTTAAAATTGATTTTTAATTTTATAGTTAAATCAATTTGATTTCATTCAATTAATTTAGTTAATATAAGAAATTTTTATAGTTTGATATTTGAGTTTCCTTCTTATAAGATTTATATTGACACTTACTTCTACATCATTAGTTGGACATCCTATACACCTCTGATGGATTTTAAGGCAATCACTTAGACCCTCTCATTTTTCATGGTTCCAATTACAACTACCAGATAAATAACATGACCACATATATCTAATTTTATAATTATGAATTTTGAAAAATAATTAGGAATAACCCCAAAGATTCCCTAAAAGCGAACACTAGTGAGAAAGAAAGTGAATGTACCATAAAGGCCAACATGTCAAAAATTCTTTACTCTAAAACTATTAACATACTTTATTAAAGTTTAAGTATCAATAAATATAATAGGGTATCATCTTGTGAACGCATCCAAATTCTGATTTTGGGTGCACATGTGCAGTGTTTGTTTTCCAATAAAATTGATTGGTTGCTTTTCCTTTCAAAACAAAATTATTATTTGTCTTATTTAAAAAAAAAATTCACAATTCTATTATGTGTCTACAAAACACAAAAAATAAATAAATAGCAAAAAATAATATATCTTTCGAATAATTTTTTTTTCAGTAAATATTTTTCACCAAGTTATTTTCTAGCAAATAAATGGACCCTAAGTGCAAGTTGACCTATAAGGGATGCTTGGTTAGAATTAATCTAGACTTTTGGATGAAATTTAAATGAAATAAATCAATGATTCATATCGGAAGCATCAAATTTTGGTCAAGCAACTTCTTAAGAAGGTACTCCGCACCAGAGAACTAAAAATAGGAACTTGGTGCATCCTGGTTTTACTCTCATCAGTACCGACTAATATTTGGGGTTATTTGGCCCCTTAATATTTGGGATTATTTTGCATACCCCCAACAACTGCAATATCCATTGATTATTACCACGTCCTAAAGACCAAAAAAAAAAAAAAAAAAACAAATAAAGGGGCAAACATGTCATGCCAAGACATTAAATGTGTTCTAAAATATATATCCCTCAAAAGGATTTCTGTACAATTCTTACTTTATATGCCATTAATTCATTAATGATATAAAGAATTCTGTTTACTGCACGGTATTAAGTGAGACTGTTGCAATTGAATTGCAGTATCGTACATACGACGGAAATGAAAGGTGAATTCGCGTAAAGATGCAATACAATGACAACAAAGATATGTGTGTCGGATCAAATGAATATATCTTGGTTAGAACACAACTGAATCAACGCAAAAATTGTAACATCTGTGTGACGGATCCAGTGAATACATCTTGGTTAGAACCTTCCAAATTGGAAAGCATTCTAGAATATTAGGCAGCAACGTATAATTTTCTATAATAGTTAGAAAAACTACGATGTCATTTTTAGCGCCAATATCTGTATAATAAAATGATTAAATGTCATACCATTGAATGACATTTCTGTCTACACGCATAAAAGGGTGGTAATTTGTTGTCGTGGGTCAACTAGCATTTTTAAGAGATTGTCTATAAAAAAAAAAAAAGTGGTAGGAACAATAGCTTAGTTATAGAGTTACTGGTTTAGCTAATGATTGTCCGTAAGGAAGAGATAGGGACAACTTTTGCATCGACTAGACAACATGCAAAAAGGTAGGAAAATGGAGTTTGGTGTGCGGGTGGACATACAGCCGGGGGGAAAGGGGCCTTTTGTCTATTTAAGGGTTTCTCATGCAGAACCAAGGGAGGCTTTCTTTTATTTTTTTTAAGGGAGATTAAGGGGGTTTTCTAGTGATTATAATATTTGATTGTCACTGTATACAGTCAATTGTTTTATATGTGTATAGATGTGTGGTTTTATTGCTTATGAATGGTGTGCTTACCTGTTATTTTGATATAAATGAATCTTTATTAAAATAAAAGTGACCGATTAAATTAACAAATAAATAATATATATTTATTAAACAATATTAAAATATCAAGGCTAGGCACCGGCTTCGCTCAGGACAACGCATAATTTTGAGGGTCAACATATTACATAATATCGTTGCGGCAATTTTCTGGAGCAAATTGGAGTGCGTCTATGTTGAGATCATAGATGACGCGCATGTTTTGCTGATGCCACCCACCAAGTACTGACAATCCATTTCCAGGCATTATTGGGATGCAGAAATGTGCCAGGTCGAAGCGGTCAGGAAAGTGAGCATATTGGCCCTCGACATGGAAGTCAGCATCTCCAAAATGATATGTAATTGTGGCATAATCGTTAAAACCAGGACGATGCTTGTAGCATAGCTCCATTCCCATTTCCCCATCTGGTTCTCTTTCAAAATTTCTAGTGTCATAGTATTGTTGAAACAGTGCCATTACCTCAGCGTACGCGTTGCGGCTTCCAGATATTGTTCGGTCCATTTCGGAGAAGGTACTTCCACTATCTATAATGCAGCCACCACTACCATCTCGCCTAAAACGGAATTGGCCAGAAGGGAATCTTAATCGTGTGGTCCCCATGCTGATGTCCAATAGTTGCAAGTGATAAAAGGGGGCTCCAGGAACGTTCAGGAATCTGGTTGTCTGCACATTTGGTGGTACGGGTGGAATGTCGTCCCCAAACCTGAGAGCACCGCTTTCTTGCTGTAATTCTTAAAACGGGATAAAACAGTAGGAGAATCGAGGGGTAACTATGTGAGACAACTGATAAATAAATGAGGCTGGTGACTTGTCTAGTCCCATGATGCCTGAAATCAGGCGATTGGACATGCCACCAAAATTACGGTTATCAGATGAGCAACCGAACGTAACCGCATCAATATATATATCTTCATTTTGACCCACACCAAACTGGAATTTTTCTAAAGATAAAGTTCCTCTTGTTGATGCTCCATCCTCGTACTCCACGTGGTAGTGGCATTCGTCGTTTTCACATCTATAGCGGACATCATTAGTAGGACAACGCGGGTGATTGCAGGGGAGTTTCCGATAGGTATCAGAAAGCAGAGAGTTGAATAGAGGAACCATCCGCGGGTAACAGTTGATGCAGGGCTCACATTGGGTCCATGTTAGGCCACTACCTGTGTCAAGAAATAAGAACGATCTTATTTCTTGGCTTCCAATATAGGTCTCCACAACGTATTCCAGTTCCTCAAGAAACATTGGAAGGTGGATGTTTACTGCAGGTTCAATCGTAGCTTTTGGACGTGAAAAATGTTCCAAATAATAAGCTCTGATTTTAGAAAATCTAATGAACTTTTTCATTCTTTCAAGATAAGTGAGGTTTTCAGGATATAATGGAAACTCAGGTGAGTCCCTAAAAATAAGTTTTAAGCTAAATCTAATAGGTTTAGAGGATACGGTGAAATAAAATTGGGATAGTGTTACAAGGCAAAAACACAGAGTCACTAACAGTAGAAATTACATCCTGACCATTTCAAAAATAATGATCAATGTCACTGTAATTCGTTACAAGTTTACATGCATATATAGAACTTAATCCAAATATTATTTCTAAAATTAGTATCTTGTGTGTTGATACCCTATTATGTTTTGATTCCAATCAAATGCAATGTCCTAATCATGTAAGGAAACATCATTTATACATTTGCCTATTAGTGAAAAATCAAAATGCAAGAATCATCATTTTTCCACAAAACTATTTCTCCTTAGTTCTTTAAAATCAAGTGATTCCTTTTACCCTTTCCTTCCTCTTAGAGATGTATCACTTTATTGCATTCTCACACAAATTAAATGCATTGTCCTAAGTATTTTTGGAAGGGAAGAAATTGAGGATCTAGTTAATACATCATCGGTTAATAGTTAATAATTGAATTGAAGTGCAAGGTCGAGTGTATCGTCGGGCATGAATAATATGATCAGTATGTTGAAAAAGAAATGAAGAATTTTCCAATTATTAAAAACAAAAAATGAACATAGGATTTTGTGTGTAGAAAGAAAGAAAAAGGAAAATTTCATTGAAGAAGAAAGAGATTATTGCTTAGAATTTTATTACATTATAAGTAATATCTAAAACCAATTGAATAGTATTTGATAAGATTGAGTAGTCATAGAAAGTTACTATATAAAAAAAAGGTAGTGTACTTACGAACAGAAAATTCCAATGAAAAAGAAAAAAATTCATTGCTTTCAATTTTATTCCATTGTAAGTAATATCTAATATCAGTTTAATAATATTTGATAAGATTGTATAATTATAGAAAGTTACTAGACAAACAAAAGGTGTTATATTGTAAATGGAAAATTCCACTAAAGAAGAAAGAAATTATTGCCTTTAAATTTATTTTCTTGTAAGTAATACCTCATATTACTTTAATAGTATTTGATAAAATCGAGTAATCATCAAAAGTTACCATACAAACAAAAAGTGATATATTTTAAACATTTTCCTTTCCATTTTCTACATTCAATTTTTGTCCATTTTCCTTTTCCTTCCTCTTATGGATATCATATCCTTCATTATATTTGATTCACATTTTGCTTTGTGAGCAATGCAACATAGATAATTCTCTTTCCTACGCATGTATAAATATTATGTATGTTAATATGTCTGCATTACAACTATAGGGTGTTGCCCAAAGGTACAAAAATATATTTTTTTGCAACATTTGAGTTTGTTCTAAGATTTACCATTAAATCCAAAGAAAAAAAAATTGTTAAGATTTATTGAGATTGTTGTCATCTATGGCGACATTATTGAGATTAGTACAATCATGAGTTATATTTTATTATTTTATATTTTGATATGTCCCATGATAGATTGATATGGTTACTTGTAAGGTAAGTTATTTTTCATAGTCATTTTTTAATTCATGCTTACTATGGAAAGTTCTTTCAATTTCAAATTTGATTTGGACTAATAATGGTACATATATTTTCTTTAAAGTCAAATCTCTAATAATTCGAAGTTTGAAGAAATTTCAAATTAGTCAACATATGGTATTAACTAATTAGTTAGTAAATAAGAGATGTAAAGTGAAAAAAATAAAGAATTTGAGTTGGTTGACTAGTCTTTGAGTTGGTTGACTAGACTTATAATTATAGTCAACCAAATACCAAAGAAGTTACACAGAGAATTTGGGTCGGCCGATTAGACTTGCATTTACAACCAATTGGATATAAAAGTTGCAAAGATAAAAGAAATAAAGAAATAAAAAATTTAGGTCGGTTAACTAAACCAGTACCTGTGATTGACCTAACACCAAAGAAGCTGAGAAGCGAGGTTACAAAGATTTTAGGTTAGTTAACCTAATCAGAAATTGTGGTCAACCAAAGGGATTTTATAATTTTAAAGGAAAAAAGCTAAAGAAACTTACTAAAACTTTGGGTCGATCTACCAGTCCTAGTGCTACTATTGACTAATAGTTCAGAATGAAAGTTTCTTGTTTTGGAAAATGATTTTCATCATAAGAAGAAATCAATCTACAACAGTTAGTTTATTGGGTTGTAGAACTCTTTTATGAAGCAAGCTAGAGACTAAGAAGAGTTATTTATTATATACATCTAATGAAAAGAGAAAAGACATCATAAGAGAGAGATTAGGTATTTTAAAGTGAAAAGCTGAGATTATGAAAGATTAAGAGTGCTTACCTTATTATTGTGAAAAGAGATAAAGTACTATAGTGAAAAGTGATAAAATAAGGTCTCAAAGTCTCAAAGAACTATTGGTTATTATGAAAGTTTTGTAGATGTTTTGTTATATAGTGAAAAACCTTGAAAAGTGTTATTTAGGTCAAGGTGGCCTAGTGTAAAAAGTTATTTTCACCCTATAAAAATATAGAAGATTAGGGAAGTTAAACTCTCAAAGGATAGACCTTAAGGAGTTGACATAGGTTCCTAGTTTAAGCCAAATTATTATAAATCATTATAAATCACTATAAATCGCTATCTCATTTACTTTCAGTTACTTACATTACTTGCTTTATTATTTTCATTATTAGTTAATTTATTATTATTTTTTAGAGTTGGGATTAAGTGTAGGTTAAGCAATCAAACCAAATAAACTTAATTTATACCATTCTTTAGTTACTTTAAGTACTAACAAGTATCATCAAAGTTAGTCTCTATTTCATATCACTAACCTCTTAGAGTTGAATCGTGACATCTCTTATACCTATATATTATGTTGAAAGGTGAAACTTGCTTAGTGATGTTTGGAATTATTTTACACATTTTGTATTATAATTTAAGTTTTTTTTTCTAGTTTTTAGGTTAATTAGTTTTAATATTTTGGGTTTTAATTACATTTATTTATTTTTTTTGTATTATGTCATTTTTTAGGTCTAAATGATGAATTAGGCTTTAAATGGGCTTAAGAAATAAAGGATTTATTATATTTTGATAATAATTCTTATTTTGATAGTTTTAACATTATTCAAGTTTTGGGTCATAATTAAAGCTATGGACCTTAGATTAAGTTGTTCTTTAGCTTTTTATAAAAATAAGAAATAGGGATCAGTGCTATAAATTTGGGAAAAAATCTAAATTATATTAAGAATCCAAAAAGATATGGGTTAGAGCTAATTTTGTGGGGCATATGTGTTGACCTAATTAGTATTTTAAGAAAGATATATAATGAAGGGAAAATATCACAATGAAAAAAAGGATTCTAAATGGTGGAAAAGTAGGATAAAATATCAAGTAAAGGATTCAACATATTACATAATATCGTTGCGGCAATTTTCTGGAGCAAATTGGAGTGCGTCAATGTTGAGATCATAGATGACGCGGATGTTTTGCTGATGCCACCCACCAAGTACTGATATTCCATCTCCAGGCAATATTGGGATGCAAAAATATGCCAGGTCGAAGCGGTCAGGAAAGTGCGCATATTGGCCCTCGACATGGAAGTCAGCATCTCCAAAATGATATGTAATTGTGGAATAATCGTTAAAACCAGGACGATGCTTGTAGCATAGCTCCATTCCCATTTCCCCATCTGGTTCTCTTTCAAAATTTCTAGTGTCATAGTATTGTTGAAACAATGCCATTACCTCAGCGTACGCGTTGCGGCTTCCAGATATTGTTCGGTCCATTTCGGAGAAGGTACTTCCACTATCTATAATGCAGCCACCACTACCATCTCGCCCAAAACGGAATTGGCCTAAAGGGAATCTTAATCGTGTGGTCCCCACGCTGATGTCCAATAGTTGCAAGTGATAAAAGGGGGCTCCAGGAACGTTCAGGAATCTGGTTGTCTGCACATTTGGTGGTACGGGTGGAATGTCGTCCCCAAACCTGAGAGCACCGCTTTCTTGCTGTAATTCTTCAAACGGGATAAAACAGTAGGAGAATCGAGGGGTAACTATGTGAGACAACTGATAAATAAATGAGGCTGGTGACTTGTCTAGTCCCATGATGCCTGAAATCAGGCGATTGGACATGCCACCAAAATTACGGTTATCAGATGAGCAACCGAACGTAACCGCATCAATATATACATCTTCATTTTGACCCACACCAAACTGGAATTTTTCTAAGGATAAAGTTCCTCTTGTTGATGCTCCATCCTCGTACGCCACGTGGTAGTGGCATTCGTCGTTTTCACATCTATGTCCGCATCATTAGTAGGACAACGCGGGTGATTGCAGGGGAGTTTCCGATAGGTATCAGAAAGCAGAGAGTTGTATAGAGGAACCATCTGCGGGTAACAGTTGATGCAGGGCTCACATTGGGTCCATGTTAGGCCACTACCTGTGTCAAGAAATAAGAACGATCTTATTTCTTGGCTTCCAATATAGGTCTCCACAACGTATTCCAGTTCCTCAAGAAACATTGGAAGGTGGATGTTTACTGCAGGTTCAATCGTAGCATTTGGACGTGAAAAATTTTCCAAATAATAAGCTCTGATTTTAGAAAATCTAATCAACCTTTTCATTCTTTCAAGATAAGTGAGGTTTTCAGGATATAATGGAGACTCAGGCGAGTCCCTAAAAATAAGTTTTAAGCTAAATCCAGTAGGTTTAGAGGATACGGTGAAATAAAATTGGGATAGTGTTACAAGGCAAAAACACAGAGTCGCTAACAGCAGAGATTGCATCCTGACCATTTCAAAAATAATGATCAATGTCACTGTAATTCGTTACAAGTTTACATGCATATATAGAACTTGATCCAAATATTATTTCTAAAATTAGTATCTTGTGTGCTGATACCCTATTATGTTTTGATTCCAATCAAATGCAATGTCCTAATCATGTAAGGAAACATCATTTGTACATTTGCCTATTAATAAAAAATCAAAATGCAGGAATCATCATTTTTCCACAAAACTATTTCTCCTTAGTTCTTTAAAATCAAGTGATTCCTTTACCCTTTACTTCCTCTTAGAGATATATCGCTTTATTGCATTCTCACACAAATCAAATGCATTGTCCTAAATATTACAGGAAGGGAAGAAACTGAGGATCTGGTTAATATATCATCAGTTAATAGTTAATAATTGAATTGAAGTGGAAGGCCGAGTGTATTGTCGGGTATGAAATATGATCAGTATGTTGAAAAAGAAATGAAGAATTTTCCAATTATTAAAAACAAAAAATGAAGATAGGATTTTGTGTGTAGAAAGAAAGAAAAAGGAAAAATCCATTGAAGAAGAAAGAAATTATTGCTTTGAATTTTATTACATTATAAGTAATATCTAAAACCGATTGAATAGTATTTGATAAGATTGAGTAGTCATAGAAAATTACTATATAAAACAAAGGTGTTGTACTTACAAATGGAAAATTCCACTGAAAAAGAAAAAAATTCATTACTATCAATTTTATTCTATTGTAAGTAATATTTAATATTGGTTTAATAATATTTGATAAAATTGTATAATTATAGAAAGTTACTAAACAAACAAAAAGTGTTATATTGTAAATGGAAAATTCCACTAAAGAAGAAAGAAATTATTGCCTTTAAATTTATTTTCTTGTAAGTAATACCTAATATTCTTTAATAGTATTTGATAAAATCGAGTAATCATCAAAAGTTACCATACAAACAAAAAGTGATATATTTTAAATATTTTCCTTTCCTTTCCATTCTCTACATTCAATTTTTCTCCATTTACCTTTTTCTTCCTCTTATGGATATAATATCCTTCATTATATTTGATTCACATTTTGCTTTGTGAGCAATACAACATAGATAATTGTCTTTCCTACGCATCTATAAATATTATGTATGTTAATATGTCTGCATTACAACTATAGGGTGTTGCCCAAAGGTACAAAAATATATTTTTTTTTACAACATTTGAGTTTGTTCTAAGATTTACCATTGAATCCAAAGGAAAAAAAAATTGTTGTGATTTATTAAGATTGTTGTCATCTATGGGGACATTATTAAGACTAGTACAATCATGAGTTATATTTTATTATTTTATATTTTGATATGTCCCATGATAGATTGATATGGTTACTTGTAAGGTAAGTTATTTTTCATAGTCATTTTTTAATTCATGCTTACTATGGAAAGTTCTTTCAATTTCAAATTTGATTTGGACTAATAATGGTACATAGATTTTCTTCAATGTCAAATCTCTAATAATTCGAAGGTTGAAGAAATTTCAAATCGGTCAACATATGGTATTAACTAATCAGTCAGTAAATAAGAGAAGTAAAGTGAAAACAATAAAGAATTTGAGTTGGTTGACTAGACTTATAATTGCAGTCAACCAAAGACCAAAGAAGTTACACAGAGAATTTGGGTCGGCTGATTAGACTTGCAGTTACAACCAATTGGACATAAAAGTTGCAAGGAAAAAAGAAATAAAGAAATAAAAAATTTGGGTCGGTTAACTAAACCAGTACCTATGATTGACCTAACACTAAAGAAGCTGAAAAGAGAAGTTACAAAGATTTTAGGTTAGTTGATCTAACCAGTAATTATGGTCAACCAAAGGGATTTTTATAATTTTAAAGGACAAAAGCTAAAGAAACTTACTAAAACTTTGGGTCAATTTTGCAGTCTTAGTGCTACTGTTGACTAATAGTTCAGAAAGAAAGTTTCTTGTTTTGGAAAATGATTTTCATTATAAGAAGAAATCAATCTACAACGGTTAGTTTATTGAGTTGTAGAACTCTTTTATGAAGTAAGCTAGAGACTAAGAAGAGTTATTTATTACATACATCTAGTGAAAAGAGAAAAGAAATCCTAAGAGAGAGATTAGGCATTTTAAAGTGAAAAGTTGAGATTATGAAAGATTAAGAGTGCTTACCTTATTATTGTGAAAAGAGATAAAGTGCTATAGTGAAAAGTGATAAAATGGGGTCTTAAAGTCTTAAAGAACTATTGGTTGTTATAAAAGTTTTGTAGATGTTTTGTTATATAGTGAAAAGCCTTGAAATGTGTTATTTAGGTCAAGGTGACCTAGTGTAAAGAGTTATTTTCACCCTATAAAAATATAGAAGATTAGGGAAGTTAAACTCTCAAAGGATAGACCTTAAGGAGTTGACGTAGGTTCCTAGTTTAAGCCAAATTATTATAAATCATTATAAATTACTATAAATTGCTATCTCATTTGCTTTCAGCTACTTGCATTACTTGCTTTATTATTTTCATTATTAGTTAATTTATTATTATTTTTTAGAGTTGGGATTAAGTGTAGGTTAAGCAATCAAACCAACTAAACTTAATTTATACCCTTCTTTAGTTACTTTAAGGACTAACAAGTGTCATCAAAGTCAGTCTCTATTTCATATCACTAACCTCTTAGAGTTGAATCGTGACATCTCTTATACCCATGTATTATGTTGAAAGGTGACACTTGCTTAGTGATGTGTGGAATTATTTTACACATTTTGTATTATAATTTAAGTATTTTTTTTCTAGTTTTTAGGTTAATTACTCTTAATATTTTGGGTTTTAATTGCATTTATTTAGTTTTTTGTATTATGTCATTTTTTAGGTGTAAATATGAATTAGGCTTTAAATGGGCTTAAGAAATAAAGGATTTATTATATTTTAATAATAATTCCTATTTTGATAGTTTTAGCATTATTCAAGTTTTGACTCATAACTGGAGCTATGAACCATAGATTAAGTTGTTCTTTAGCTTTTTATAAAGATAAGACATAGGGCCCAATGCTATAAATTTTGGAAAAAATCTAAATTATATTAAGAATCCAAAAAGATATGGATTAAAGCTAATTTTGTGGGGCATATGTGTTGGCCTAATTAGTATTTTGAGAAAGATATGTAATGAAGGGAAAATATCACAATGAAAAAAAGGATTCTAAGTGGTGGAAAAGTAGGATAAAATATCAAGTAAAGGATTCAAAAGTAATGAAGACAAAAGAAGAACGTGTAAGAGTCAAAAATAGTTAGTTGACCTTCCTTCTTTTGTCTCTTCTTCCCCATTATTCACTAATTTGTAAAAAGATGTTCTTATGAATATTTAAAGCCAATTATTTGGAGAGAATCATTCATAAAAATTTATATTCTAAGTTTAAAGGCAAATATATCATCAACTCAACTAAGTTGTGTCCCCAACAAATTATAATATTTGAAGGAATTCTTGCATTAGACCCATTTAATTTGATGGGTATTGCTACTTTAAGAGTTTGATCTCAAAATTTGAGATAAGAAAGGTTCAAAGAATATAGTGGTTGATCATTTTTCTAGGTTATAGGGACAATTACAAGCATTAGAGATATCCATTAATGAGAGCTTTTCGGATGAGCAATTGTTAGTTGTATCACTTGTCGCATAGTATACAGATTTAGTGAACTACTCAGTGAATGGCATAGTTCCACCTAATTTAAGCTATCATCAAAAGAGAAAGTGCTTGAGTGATGTGAAGTACCACCATCTTTAGAAGGAGCCACTATTGTAAAAATTTTCTGTTAATAGGATGATTAGGAGATTTGTGCCCTAATAAGAGATTAGTGACATTCTTCATTATTTTCTTTCCTTGGAGTGTGGCAGACATTTTAGTATTTCCAAGATAGTTACAAAGGTATGACAATCTAGTTTCTATTGGCCAACCATATACTAGGATGCTTGACAACTTGTTGGCATGTGTGATAGATGTTAAAGGATTAAAAACATGTTTAAAAGAAATGAGATGCCATTAACTAACATCTTGAAGGTTAAACTATTTAAAGTGTAAGGGATAGATTTCATTGGTCCATTTCCTTCATCCTTTAATGATTAGTATATTCTAATGGTAATAGACTACATTTCCAAATGGGTTAAGGCCATTGCAACTCCAACTAATGACTCATAAGTGGTGATGAGATTTGTGAAGAACATCTTCTTAAGACTTGGTCTCCTAAGAGCAATTCTTAAGGATGAAGTGTCCCACTTTTGTAATCATTTATTTGATGTCATGTAGAAAAGGTATAGGTTTACTCACCATATAACACTCATTTATCATCCTTAAAGAAATAGGCAAGTGGAGTTAGCAAACTGGGAGTTGAAGTTAATTTTGGAGAAAACCATTTCCAAGTCAAGGAAGGATTGGTTGAACAAATTGGATGATGCACTTTAGGCATACAAGATAGGCTTTACAACACTTGTAGGCATATCCTCATACATACTTGTCTTTGGGAAGTCTTGTCACTTATTAGTAAAATTAAAGCATAAGGCCTATTGGGCATTTAAAGAATTGAATATGAATTTGAGGATTGCAGAAGAAAAAAGACTAGTATAGTTGAGTGAGTTAGAAGAGTTCAAGTTAAATCCTTATAAGAGTGCTTGGCTTTATAAGGAAAAAACTAAGTATTGGCATGATAAGTATATTTAAAAGAGAACTTTTTAGGTTGGACAACAAGTGTTACTCTTCAATCCAAGTCTTAAGTTATTCCTAGGTAAGTTTTAGTCTAAGTAGTCTAGTTCATTGACGATGACAAAGGTGTATCCATATAGAGTTGTTAAGGTGCGTATTGCATTCTCACACAAGTCAAATGCATTGTCCTAAGTATTACAGGAAGGGATGAAATTGAGGATCTGGTTAATACATCATCGGTTAATAGTTAATAATTGAATTGAAGTGCAAGGCTGAGTGTATCGTCGGACATGAACAATATGATCAGTATGTTGAAAAAGAAATGAAGAATTTTCCAATTATTAAAAACAAAAAATGAACATAGGATTTGGTGTGTAGAAAGAGAGAAAAAGGAAAATTCCATTGAAGAAGAAAGAAATTATTGCTTTGAATTTTATTATATTATAAGTAATATGTAAAACCGATTGAATAGTATTTGATAAGATTGAGTAGTCATAGAAAATTACTATATAAAACAAAGGTGTTGTACTTACAAACGGAAAATTCCACTGAAAAAGAAAAAAAATCATTACTTTCAATTTTATTCCATTGTAAGTAATATTTAATATCGATTTAATAATATTTCATAAGATTGTATAATTATAGAAAGTTACTAGACAAACAAAAAGTGTTATATTGTAAATGGAAAATTCCACTAAAGAAGAAAGAAATTATTGCCTTTAAATTTATTTTCTTGTAAGTAATACCTAATGTTACTTTAATAGTATTTGATAAAATCGAGTAATCATCAAAAGTTACCTACCATACAAACAAAAAGTGATATATTTTAAATATTTTCCTTTCCTTTCCATTCTCTACATTCAATTTTTGTCCATTTACCTTTTTCTTCCTCTAATGGATATAATATCCTTCATTATATTTGATTCACATTTTGCTTTGTGAGCAATGCAACATAGATAATTGTCTTTCCTATGCATGTATAAATATTATGTATATTAATATGTCTGCATTACAACTATAGGGTGTTGCCCAAAGGTTCAAAAATATATATTTTTTTACAACATTTGAGTTTGTTCTAAGATTTACCATTAAATCCAAAGGAAAAAAAATTGTTGAGATTTATTAAGATTGTTGTCTTCTATGGGGACATTATTAAGATTAGTACAATCATGAGTTATATTTTATTATTTTATATTTTGATATGTCCCATGATAGATTGATATGGTTACTTGTAAGGTAAGTTATTTTTCTATTTGGATAGTCATTTTTTAATTCATGCTTACTATGGAGAGTTCTTTCAATTTCAAATTTGATTTGGACTAATAATGATACATAGATTTTCTTCAATGTCAAATCTCTAATAATTCGAAGTTTGAAGAAATTTCAAATCGGTCAACATATGGTATTAACTAATCAGTAAATAAGAGAAGTAATGTGAAAAAAATAAAGAATTTGAGTTGGTTGACTAGACTTATAATTGCAGTCAACCAATACCAAAGAAGTTACACAGAGAATTTGGGTCCGCCGATTAGACTTGTGGTTACAACCAATTGGATATAAATGTTGCAAAGAAAAAAGAAATAAAGAAATAAAAAATTTAGGTCAGTTAACTAAACCAGTACCTATGATTAACCTAACACCAAAGAAGCTGAGAAGAGAAGTTACAAAGATTTTAGGTTAGTTGACCTAACCAGTAATTGTGGTCAACCAAAGGGATTTTATAATTTTAAAGGACAAAAGCTAAAGAAACTTACTAAAACTTTGGGTTGATCTACCAGTCCTAGTGCTAATGTTGACTAATAGTTCAGAAAGAAAGTTTCTTGCTTTGGAAAATGACTTTCATTATGGGAAGAAATCAATCTACAACGGTTAGTTTATTGGGTTGTAGAACTCTTTTATGAAGTAAGCTAGAGACTAAGAAGAGTTATTTATTATACAGATCTAGTGAAAAGAGAAAAGACATCATAAGAGAGAGATTAGGCATTTTAAAGTGAAAAGTTAAGATTATAAAAGATTAAGAGTGCTTACCCTATTATTGTGAAAAGAGATAAAGTACTATAGTGAAAAGTGATAAAACGAGGTCTCAAAGTCTTGAAGAACTATTAGTTATGAAAATTTTGTAGATGTTTTGTTATATATCGAAAAGTCTTGAAAAGTGTTATTTAGGTCAAGGTGACCTAGTGTAAAGAGTTATTTTCACCCTATAAAAAAATAGAAGATTAGGGAAATTAAACTCTCAAAGAATAAACTTTAAGGAGTTGACATAGGTTCTTAGCTTAAGCCAAATTATTATAAATCACTATAAATCGCTATCTCATTTACTTTCAATTACTTGCATTACTTGCTTTATTATTTTCATTATTAGTTAATTTATTATTATCTTTTAGAGTTGGGATTAAGTGTAGGTTAAGCAATCAAACCAAATACACTTAATTTATACCCTTCTTTAGTTACTTTAAGGACTAACAAGTGTCATCAAAGTCGGTCTCTATTTCATATCACTAACCTCTTAGAGTTGAACCGTGACATCACTTATACCCATGTATTATGTTGAAAGGTGAAACTTGCTTAGTGATGTGTGGAATTATTTTACACATTTTGTATTATAATTTGAGTATTTTCTAGTTTTTAGGTTAATTAGTCTTAATATTTTGGGTTTTAATTGCATTTATTTAGTTTTTTGTATTATGTCATTTTTTAGGTCTAAGTGATGAATTAGGCTTTAAATGGCCTAAAGAAATAAAGGATTTAGACTAGGAAACCTCTTATATTTTGATAAGAATTCCTATTTTGATAGTTTTAACATTATTCAGGTTTTGGGTCATAATTGGAGCTATGGACCTTAGATTAAGTTGTTCTTTAGCTTTTTATAAAGATAAGACATAGGGCCCAATGCTATAAATTTGGGAAAAAATCTAAATTATATTAAGAATCCAAAAAGATATGGATGAGAGCTAATTTTGTGGGGCATATGTGTTGGCCTAATTAGTATTTTGAGAAAGATATATAATGAAGGGAAAATATCACAATGAAAAAAAGGATTCTAAGTGATGGAAAAGTAGGATAAAATATCAAGTAAAGGATTCAAAAGTAATGAAGACAAAAGAAGAACGTGTAAGTGTCAAAAATAGTTAGTTGACCTTCCTTCTTTTGTCTCTTCTTCCCCATTATGCACTAATTTGTAAAAAGATGTTCTTATGAATATTTAAAGCCAATTATTTGGAGAGCATCATTGATAAAAATTTATATTCTAAGTTTAAAGGCAAATATATCATCAACTCAACTAAGTTGTGTCCCCAACAAATTATAATATTTGAAGGAATTCTTGCATTAGACCCATTTAATTTGATGGGTATTGCTACTTTAAGAGTTTGATCTCAAAATTTGAGATAAGAAAGGTTCAAAGAATGTAGTGGTTGATCATTTTTCTAGGTTAAAGGGACAATTACAAGCATTAGAGATATCCATTAATGAGAGCTTTTCGGATGAGCAATTGCTAGTTGTATCACTTGTTCCATAGTATACAGATTTGGTGAACTACTTGGTGAATGGCATAGTTCCACCTAATTTAAGCTATTATCAAAAGAGAAAGTGCTTGAGTGATGTGAAGTACCACTACCTTTAGAAGGAGCCACTATTGTAAAAATTTTCTGTTAATAGGATGATTAGGAGATCTATGCCCCAACAAGAGATTATTGACATTCTTCATTATTTTCTTTCCTTGGAGTGTGGGAGACATTTTAGTATTTCCAAGATAGTTACAAAGGTATGACAATCTAGTTTCTATTGGCCAACCATATACTAGGATGCTTGACAGCTTATTGGCATGTGTGATAGATGTTAAAGGATTAAAAACATGTTTAAAAGGAATGAGATGCCATTGTGATGAGAATCGTGGAGATGATGGGTGGAAGGTTTCAATAGATCCAAGAGATTCATTGCACATTCCAGAAGGCCAATAACACAAACTAGAGATTCAATGGATGCAAGAGGTCCATTGCACATTCTGGAAGGCCCAATAACATGAGCTAGAGTTTCAATGGATACAAGAGGTCCATTGTACATTCTAGAAGGCCCAATAACACGAGCTAGGGCCAAAAAGATTAAAGAAGTACTAAATGGGCTGGTTCAGGACATTCAGGCCAACCAAGTGCGAATTCAAGTTTTAAAGAGAGTCCACGCCTAATTAATATAATTGGGATACTTAATGGGTTAGACTAAGTAATAGGATTCACTCCTAAATAGGAGTTCATTGTATTTGCTAGAATTTGTCCGAAATTCCTCCAAAATAAGGATTTCTCCTAAGTAGGAATTTGTGCCTCTTTAGGATTGCTATTTTAGCCTATAAATAGGCACCCCATGTAAGCTCTGGAAAGCAGACAACTTTGAGTGAAATAGAAAGCAAGAGTTTTTCTCCCTCGGTTCTTTTGAGAACTAAAGAACTTATCAAGAGGTTCTTCTTCTTGTGGCGTTCAAGTTGACTTATCACTCCCAATTTCTTTCTTTTCTAGAGTGTGGTGTCCATATTCTTCTTGAATACCCTGGGTTTGTGTTCCTTCGAATATTGGGTCTAAGGTTTCTGTTATTAAACTCTGACTTAGCTTTCCTGGTTGTTCTTTGATTCCTTGTGTGCGTTGGGTCCCTAAGCCACGTCTTTTTTAGGGTTTTCCACATCAGTTGGTATCAGAGCCTAGCTCTAAATTAGGTTGAATCCACTCGCTCTTCAATTTTCTACCTTGTGATTTATTTATTTCAGTTCAATTTGTCTATTATGTGCATTACAATTCAAATGCACAAATCTATTTTTTCGCAATCCTTCTCAACTTACTAATTTCAATTCTAGTTGTTGTATCTAAGTGTTTTACTGTTATTTTGTGTTGAGCAAAAGAAAAAGGAAAAAAAAAACAAAAAAAAGGATCAACAAAAAAAAAACAAAGAAAGAAAAAGAAGAAAAGATAGAAAACATCAAAGTTATTGATAAAGTTAATAGTTTGGTTATATTGGCCACAATAATAACAAAGTTTTCTTACTCAACTCTAATTCTATCATCCATTTTCCTGTCTTGTTACCCAAGTTTGTCCTCTAAATTTAACTACCCCTATCCTGATTTTTTTTTTTTTGTGAGTTTAGTTCATTAAATTCGTTTGCCTTGATATCCTTTTTCTTTTTTGATACCTTGTTCTCCAATTTGTTTCATTCTACGCCATTTATTTTATTCTGTTTAAAATCAATACTCTTGATTTACCTTGTTTAGTTCTTTATAGAGCTGGAAGAAGAAATCCAAATGGTAAAAGGCAAGAGTGAAAGTTCAGATAAAGAAAAAGCTATAAAAAGTGTAAACATGAGGGAGTGTGACACCTTCTTTTGAGTGAAACACGTGAGGAAGTGCTCTCTGAGGTATCTTATTAGTTTGTGTAGAAGTAATACTATGACATCCAAAGACAAAGGTGCAGCTCAGGAGGGAGCTAATGATGTGTTCTTCATGATCAAAGCTATGCAACAACAATTTGAGCGTATGAATACCAGATTTGATGATATGAGGGAGAGGATGAAGGAGCAATCTAATACTATAGCAGAGTTACAAAGGAGGCATGGGGAATATGAGGCTCCTAAAGTAAGAAGGCAGTTGAGACGTGCCTATGACCATAAAGATGATGTAAAAGATGATGAAATTGACGATCAAGCTACTGTGGTCAAAACTACTAACACTAGAAGGGATAAAAGAGAATTTGGGAGGCAAGGCACCTATGACCATAATTTGGGCAGTATTAAAATGACAATTCCTCCATGCCAAGGTAAGAATGATCCTGATGCATACCTAGAATAGGAGAAGAAGGTTGAATTGATTTTTGACTGCCACAACTATTTCGAGGAGAAAAAGGTAAAGCTTGCTGCAATTGAATTCACTGATTATGCTATTATTTGGTGGAATCAACTTGTTTTGACTAGGAGAAGGAATCATAAGTAGCCTATTGATACATGGGAGGAGATGAAGGCTATCATGAGGAGGAGCTTTGTCCCTAATCACTATTACAAGGAGTTGTACCAAAGGCTGCAAGGGCTCACTCAGGGCACCAAAAGTGTGGAGGATTACCACAAGGAGATGGAGATTACCATGATTAGGGCGAATGTAGAAAAAAGATAGAGAAGCAACCATGGCTCGATTTCTGCAAGGGCCTAAATAGGGACATAGCAAACGTGGTTGAATTGCAACACTATGTGGAATTAGAAGACATGGTGCATATGGCCATGAAAGTTGAAAGGCAACTCAAACGAAAGGGTTCCATACAGTTTGGGCAGAACTCAGGATCTACCTCATCTTGGAAGCCAAATTGGAATAAAAGGGACGAGATGACCAACTACAAGTCCAAAGTCAAGCTATCTAAGTACAAGAATGTGGGTTCTAGCAAGGAGGCAGGTAATTTTGACTCCCAACCGAGTAGAAATAGGGATGTTAAATGTTTTAAGTGTTTGGGCAGGGGTCACATTGTATCTCAATGTCTAAATAAGCATGCCATGATCTTGAGAAGTAATGGTGATGTTGAAACTAAAAGTGAATCAAATGATGATTCTATGCCATCATCAGAGGTGAAAGTGATGGAAGTGATGGAGAGGATTATTCGGTAATGGAGTAGCTCTTGTTACAAGGCGAGCATTGAATGTGTAAGTAAAGGAAGAAAATGAAGTGCAACAAGATAACATCTTTCAGACGAGGTGTCTCATCAAAGATAAGGTATGTAGTATGATTATTGATGGTGGGAGTTGCACTAATGTTGCTAGCACAACTATGGTTGAGAAGCTAGATTTACCTACTATGAAGCATCCTAGGCCATATAAGCTTCAATGGTTGAATGAGAGTGGTGAAGTCAAGGTAAATAAGCAAGTGCTCATATCATTTTCTATTGGAAGGTACCGTGATGAAATTTTATGTGATGTTGTACCTATGTATGTGGGCCATATTCTATTAGAAAGACCATGACAATTTGACAGGCGAGTTATGCATGATGGCTTCAAGAATCGATATTCCTTTGTAATGAATGAAAAACCCGTCACTCTTATACCATTATCACCTCAACAAGCTTATGAGGATCAATTAAGGATTAAAAATAAGAGTGAACAGAAAAGAAAGATTGATAAAAGAGAAAAGAGAGGAGAAAACGTGATGACACAAGAGAAATAGAAAAAAAGAGAAAGTTTCTATGCAAAAGAAGAAAAGAGAAAGTTTCTATGCAAAAGAGAGTGATGTCAAAAAAGCATTTTATGCCAAACAACCTATAATTGTACTTTTGTACAAAGAGGCTTATTTTAACATTAACAAGTTTTGACCCATCTTTACCTAGTGTTGTTGTTGCTCTATTGCAGGAATTTGAAGATGTATTCCTTGACGATGTTCCAAGTGGATTGCCACCTAATAGAGGAATTAAGCATCAAATTGATTTCATCCTAGGTGCATCCATCCCTAACCAGCCAGCATATAAAAGTAATCCTGATGAGACAAAAGAGCTTCAAAGGCAGGTTGAGGAACTTATTTCCAAAGGATATATGAGGGAAAGCATGAGTCCATGTGCTGTTCCTGTCCTACTTGTACCAAGAAAGATAGGACTTGGGAGGATGTGTGTTGATTATCGAGCAATCAACAAAATCACTGTAAAGTATGTCACCCCATACCTAGATTAGATCCAGACATGTTGGGATGAATTGCATGATTCCATGTGTCTTTTCTAAGATTGATTTGAAAAAGTGGATATCATCAGATTAGGATGAGAGAGGGAGATAAGTGGAAAATCGCTGTTCAAAACTAAAGTACAGTTTGTATGAATGGCTTGTTATGCCATTTGGTTCTCACTAATGTACAGAGCATTTTTATGCGACTAATGAATCATGTTTTGCATCCATTCATTGGTAATTTTGTGATTGTGTATTTCGATGATATTTTGGTCTATAGTAAAACCCTAGAAGAGTATCTTGATCATTTACGTTTTATTGTATGTGTTTTACGTTCTGAGAAATTGTATGCTAACTTAAAGAAATGTTCCTTTTGTACTAATCAGATCACATTCTGTTGACTCCTGTGGATTTGGTACCTATACCTATCATGAGTATGCCAGTGTTGATGGTGAACGTAAAGCGAACATGCATAAAAAATTGCATGGGAAGGTGCGACAACATATTGAAAAACGAATTGAACAATAACATCCCATGTTAAACAAGGGACGAAAGAAGGTGGTGTTTGAACCTAGTGATTGGGTTTGGGTGCATATACGCAAGGAACGATTCCCAGCTCAAAGGCGTTCAAAGTTACAACCTAGAGGAGATGGTCCCTTCCAAGTATAGCACGAATTAATGACAATACTATAAGTTGGACCTTCCTAGTGAGTATAAGTGTAAGTGCAACATTTAACGTTTCTAACCTTTCTCCTTTTGATGTAGGTGATGAATTCAAGGCAAATCCCTTTGAGGAGAGGGGGACATGATGAGAATCGTGGGAGGATTGGATGCGGTGGAAAGCTTCCAATAATCCCAAGAATTCCATTGCATATTCCAGAAGGCCTAATAACACAAGCTAAGAGGCTTCAATGGATGCAAGAGGTCCATTGCACATTCTAGAAGGCCCTAATAACACAAACTAGAGTTTCAATAGATGCAAGAGGTCCATTGCACATTCTAGAAGGCCTAATAACACAAACTAAGAGCTTCAATGGATGCAAGAGGTCCCATTGCACATTCTAGAAGGCCCAATAACACAAACTAGAGCTTCAATGGATGCAAGAGGTCCATTGCACATTCTAGAAGCCCAATAACACGAGCTAGGGCAAAAAGATTAAAGAAGTACTAATGGGCTGATTCAGGACATTAGGCCAACAAGTTTCAAATGGTGCGATTCAAGTTTAAAGAGAGTCCAAGCCTAATTAATATAATTGGGATACTTAATGGGTCAGACTAAGTAATGAGATTCACTCCTAAAATAGAAGTTCATTGTATCTGCTAGAATTTCTCACAAAATTCCTCTAAAATAAGGATTTCTCCTAAGTAGGAATTTGTGCCTCTTTAAGGATTGGCTATTTTTAGCCTTAAAATTGGCACAACACCCATGGTAAGCTCTGGAAAGTAGACAACTTGACGTGAAATAGAAGGCAAGGATTTTTCTCGGCCCTCGGTTCTCTTTTGCAGAACTAAAGAACTTATCAAGAGGTTCTTCTTCTTGTGGCGTTCCAAAGTTGACTTATCAACTCCCAATTTCTTTCTTTTTTTTAGTGTGGCTTCCGAATATCCTTCTTGAATAACCCTGGGTTCTGTCATTCCTTCGAATATTGGTCTAAAGACTTCTGTTATTAAACTCTGATTTATCTTTCCTACCTGTTCTTTGATTCCTTGTGTGCGTTAGGTCCTTAAGCCATATCTTTTTTGGGATTTTCCACATTACATTGACTAACATCTTAAAGGTTAAACTATTTAAAGTGTAAGGGATAGATTTCGTTGGTCCATTTCTTCATCCTTTAATAATTAGTATATTTTAGTGGTAATAGACTACATTTCCAAATGGGTTAAGGCCATTGCAACTCCAACTAATAACTCATAGGTGGTGATGAGATTTGTAAGAAACATCTTCTTAAGACTTGGTCTCCTAAGAGCAATTCTTAATGATGAAGTGTCCCTTGTAATCATTTTATTTGATGTCATGTAGAAAAGGTATAGGGTTACTCACCATATAACACTCATTTATCATCCCTTAAAGAAATGGGCAAGTGGAGCTAGCAAACTGGGAGTTGAAATTAATTTTGAAGAAAACTGTTTCCAAGTCAAGGAAGGATTGGTTGAACAAATTGGATGATGCACGTTAGGCATACAAGATAGGCTTTACGACACTTGTAGGCATATCCTTATACATACTTGTCTTGGGAAGTCTTGTCACTTATTAGTAGAATTAGAGCATAGGCCTATTGAGCATTTAAAGAATTGAATATGAATTTGAGGATTGCAGAAGAAAAAGATTAGTATAGTTGAGTAAGTTGGAAGAGTTCAAGTTAAATCCTTATAAGAGTGCTTGGCCTTATAAGGAAAGACTAAGTATTGGCGTGATAAGTATATTTAGAAGAGAACTTTCAGGTTGGACAACAAGTGTTACTCTTCAATCCAAGTCTTAAGTTATTCCTAGGTAAGTTTCAGTCTAAGTAGTCTAGTTCTTTGATGATGACAAAGGTGTATCCATATAGAGTTGTTAAGGTGTGTTAGTAAGGCTACTAATACATTTAAGGTGAATAGGTAACATTTGGATCCCTATTTTTTTTAGTGAGGTGGTGCCCAAAGGAGTCACTTGGTCCTTGCAAGTGATTTTATGGTTGTTAAGCTAGTGACTATGAACAAGCACTTCTTGAGAGGCAGCCCAATCCCTCTCTCTTTTTTTGTTCTTTTTGTTAGTTATTGTTCTTTTTTTTTTTAAATTTTCAATAAATGTGTCATATCTTAATTCTTTTGTTTAGGATATTTGGATTCAAGTATCTTAAACTACTTCCTCTGATTGTCACTCTTTGAAAATAAACCAGGAACGTTTCTTTTTTTTTTTTTTTTGTTTGTCTTCTCTTTCATATAAGGACAATGTGTAATTTAAGTTTAAGGGGTAATTTATGATTTTCATGTGTGATTATATGTTTGTTATATGCTTGGTATGACATTTGCAAATTTTTTCAAAATTTTACATTCTTGGCTAATCTTTAAACATAAATTTTGTTTTTGAAAGAAGAATAAATGTGTTGTTTAGTGTCATGATTTACATTTGAGTTGTTTGTCATGTTAAAGCATTGCAAGTTTTACTGTAGGATGAGCAATATCCTTTAATATAAGATTAAGCATGCTTGGATTTTCAAGATCATTGACATGCATGTTCCTCTCAAAAAATTGTCAGTTATATGAATACGCATAAGATTTAAGTGTACTACCTTTCTTATGAATATCTTCTTTAAGATAAGCCTAAATATGAGGGGTATAAATAAAATATGACTGAATAAGTTGAAATTCCTATATACTTTTGTGTTTTAAGTTGCTTACTTACAAGTGTAAGAACTTGAAGAAAATGATTAAAAAAAAAAAAACAAAGAAAGAAAAAACAATAAAGATGATTATAGTAATCAAAAAAGGTGTGATCGCCAAAAGTAATAGTCATATGATTTGATTATATTGGTAGTGTAAAAATATGATTGAAGTTGGAATTGTGTATTGATATGTAAGATGGAAAATGTGAGTATACTTAGATTTCTTTCTTTGCTATTATGTCGTTCAAAGTCAAAAATGTTTATGATTTATGTGGTAAGTACCTTAGGTGTGATGTGTGATTCTAAAGTCCATGTTATTCTTTACTTCAAATATGATCTTTGTACTTGCTTGAGGATAAGCAACATGCAAGTTTAGGGGTATTTCATAATAGAAATTAGTTCACACATTTTGGTCATCATAATTTGAGTATTTTTTTTAATTCTTAGTTAATTAAATCTTAATATTTTGGATTTAATTGCAATTATGTAGTTTTTGGTATTTTTGTTATTTTGTAGATTTAAGTGACAAAGGTGAACTTCAAATGAGTTTAAAGTGACGAAAGATTTAAACTGGGAAACC
>JAIRCJ010000069.1:0-63270 GCA_020883675.1 Bruguiera gymnorhiza
CTTCGATGATTTTTAGCATTTCTCCAGGAATTTCATGCTTAATTACTCAAACATGAGACCGTCTCTTCATTTTTTTCAAAAATGGCCTCAAATTTCTTTGTAATGACTCATTCACACTTAAAGATCTTAAGTATAGCTTAGCTATGACCACATCATGCAGTATATTGACCGCAACAACCTCATCTTAGACTCTCTTTAAGACTAGGAATCTGTTGAATTTGCATTCAACAAGAGTCTTTGATGGATTTCTAGCATTTCTCACAAGTATTTGATGCTTAGTTACTCAAAATGAGGGCCATTTCTCTTCATTTTTTCAAAACTATTTCTTGGCTCCACATTTCATTGAATGACTCATTCACAATTAAAGATCTTAAAAATAGTTTGTATGACACACATCTGTAGCATATTAGATTGCAACAACCTCATTTACACTCTCTTGGGACAAAGAATCTATTGCATTCCATGAAACAAAGAGTCTTTGATGATTTCTAGCATTTCTCACAAGTATTTGATGCTTAGTTACTCAAAAATGAGACCGTCTCTTCATTTTTTCAAAACTGGGCTCCACATTTCATTGTAATGACTCATTCACACTTAAAGGTCTTGAATATAGCTTGTATGACCACATCATGCACTATATTCACTACAACATCCTCATCTATACTCTCTTCACACTAGAAATCTATTGAATTGCATTAAACAAAGAGTCTTTGGTGATTTCTCGTATTTCTCACAACTATTTGATGCTTAATTTCTCAAAAAAGAGACCATCTCTTCATTTCTTCCATACAAGGCTCCAAATTTCATTGTAGTGACTCATTCACAATGAAAGATCCTGAGTATGGCTTGTATGACCACATCATGCAGTATATTGACCGCAACAACCTCATCTAGACTCTCTTAAGACTAGGAATTTGTTGAATTGCACTAAACAAAGAGTCTTTGATGATTTGTAGCATTTCTCACAAGTATTTGATGCTTCGTTACTCAAAATGAGACCGTCTCTTCACTTTTTCTAAACTAGACTCCAAATTTCATTGTAATGACTTATTCATACATAAAGATCTTAAATATAGCTTGTATGACCACAATATGCAGTATATTGACTGCAATAACCTCATCTATACTCTCTTGGGACTAGGAATCTGTTGAATTGCATTAAACAAAGAGTCTTTGATGATTTGTAGAATTTATCACAAGTATTTGATGATTAATTACTCAAAAATGGGACCGCATCTTCATTTCTTCCAAACAAGGCCCCACATTTCGTTGTAATGACTCATTCACACATAAAGATCTTGAATATAGCTTGTGTGACCACATCATGCACTATATTCACTGCAACATCCTCATCTATACTCTCTTCACACTAGAAATTTGTTGAATATCATTAAACAAAGAGTCTTCCATGATTTCTAGCATTTCTTGCAAGTATTTGATGCTTAATTTCTCAAAAATGAGACATGGCTCCAAATTTCGTTGTAATGACTCATTTATAGTTAAAGATCCGAAATATAGGTTGTATGACCACATCATGCACTATATTGATTGCAACAACCTCATCTATACTCTCTTGGGTCTAGGAATATGTTGAATTGCATTAAACAAAGAGTCTTCGATGATTTCTATTCTCACAAGTATTTGGTGCTTAATTACTCAAAAATGAGACTGTCTCTTCATTTTTTCAAAACAAGGCTTCACATTCATTGTAATGACTCATTCACACTCAAAGATCTTCAATATAGCTTGTATGACCACATCACGCACTATATTGACTGCAACATCCTCATCTATACTCTCTTGGGACTAGGAATCTGTTGAATTGCTTTAAACAAAGAGTCTTTGGTGATTTCTAGCATTTCTCACAAGTATTCAATCCTTAATTATTCAAAAATGAAACTGTCTCCTCATTTTCTTCCTAACAAGTCTCCTCTTTTCATTGCAATAACAAATTCACACTTAAGGATCTTGCAAATGGCTTGTATGACCACATCATGCACTATATTCACGACAACATCCTCATCTATACTCTCTTCACACTAGAAATCTGTCGAATATCATTAAACAAAGAGTCTTTGATGATTTCTAGCATTTCTCTCAAGTATTTGACGCTTAGTTACTCAAAAATGAGACCGACTCGTCATTCTTTCTAAACTAGGCTCCACATTTAATTGTAATGACTCATTCACTCTTAAAGATATTGAATAGAGCTTGTATGACCACATCATGTAGTATATTGATTGCAATGACCTAACATTAGAGCTTGGGATTGCTATTTATAATATTCATCCACTAAAGTGTATTTTATTCAAGTGAGTCCATTACTTGTATTTTTCTTCAATTAACGTATCCAAATATTATATTTTTCTCACCACTTAAGATGTAATGACATTAACAATAAATTTAAAAACCAAAACATTGCATTTTTACAATTTTTAGAATTTTAAAGGCTTTTAGGGATAAATACATTGTCAATAATCAATTAAATTTAAATTTTTTAATTTTTTTAATTGTCTCCTCTACCACAATACAATTTGAAATGATTTATCTAATTTTTGGGCACAAACATATTTCTTAGGATAAAGCAAATGCAATGGATTTTAAAAAGAAGTTTGCCCAATCCCTTCTAGAGATTTATGCTTGACCCAACATTGGAGCTTGGGATTGCTATTTATAATATTCATCCACTAAAATGTATTTTATTCAAGTGAGTCCATTACTTGTATTTTTCTTTAATTAACATATTCAAATATTATGTTTTTCTCACCACTCAAGATGCAATGACATTAACAATAAACTTAAAAACCAAAACATTGCATTTTTACAATTTTTAGAATTTTAACGGCTTCTAGGGATAAATGCATTGTCAATAATCAATTGAATTTAAATTTTTTAATTTTTTTAATTCTTTCCTTTGCCACAATGCAATTTGTAATGATTTATCTAATTTTGGGGTACAAACATAATACTTAAAAAAAAGCAAATGCAATGGACTTTAAAAAGAAGTTTGTCCACTCCCCTTTAGAGATTTATACTTGACCCAACATTGAAGCTTGGGATTGCTATTTGTAATATCCATCCACTAAAGTTTATTTTATTCAAGTGAGTTCATTACTTGTATTTTTCTTCAATTAAAATATTCAAATATTATACTTTTGTCACCACTCAAAATGCAATGGCATTAACAATAAATTTAAAAATCAAAACATTGCATTTTTACAAATTTTAGAATTTTAAGGTTTTCTACAAAAAAAAAAGCATTATGAATAATTAGTTGAATTTAAATTTTGTAATTTTTTTAATTGTCTCTTTTACCTCAATGTAATTTCTAATGATTTCTATAATTTTAACCTGCAAACATATTACCTAAGAAAAAATGCATGTAATGGACTTTAAAAAGAAGTTTGCCCACTCTCCTCTAGTGATTTATGTTTGACCCAACATTGTAGTTTGGGATTGTTATTTGTAATATCCATCCACTAAAGTGTATTTTTTTCAAGTGAGTTCATTACTTGTATTTTTTTATCAATTAACATATTCAAATATTATGTTTTTTTCCCCACTCAAAATGCTATGGCATTAGCAATAAATTTAATAATCAAAACATTGCATTTTTACAATTTTTAGAATTTTAAAGTTTTTTACGGAAAAAAAGCTTTGTGAATAATCAGTTGAATTTAAATTTTGTAATTTTTTCACTTGTCTCATTTACCCCAAAGCAATTTCTAATGATTACTATAATTTTAGTCTGCAAACATATTACTTAAGAAAAAGCGCATGTAATGGACTTTAAAAGACGTTTGCCCACTCTTTTTTAGAGATTTATGCTTGACCCAACATTGAAACTTGAGATTACTATTTGTAATATCCATCCACTAAAGTATATTTTATTCAAGTGAGTTCATTACTTGTATTTTTCTTCAATTAATATATACAAATATTAGGTTTTTCTCACCACTCAAAATGCTATGACATTAACAATAAATTAAAAAATCAAAACATTGCATTTTTACAATTTTTAGAATATTAAAGTTTTCTAAGGAAAAAAATCATTGCGAATAATTAGTTGAATTTAAATTTTATAATTTTTTTAATTGTCTCCTTTACCCCAAAGTAATTTTTAATGATTTCTATAATTTTAGTCTACAAACATATTACTTAAGAAAAAACGCATGCAATAGACTCTAAAAGAAGTTTGCCCACTCCTCTCTAGAGATTTATGCTTAACCCAACAATGATGCTTGGGATTACTATTTGTAATATCCATCCACTAAAGTATATTTTATTCAAGTAAGTTCATTACTTGTATTTTTCTTCAATTAACATATACAAATATTATGTTTTTCTCACCATGTAAAATGCAATGATATTAACAATAAATTTAAAGATCAAAACGTTGCATTTTTACAATTTTTAGAATTTTACAGTCTTCTAGGGATAAATGCATTATCAATTATCAGTTGAATTTAAATTTTGCAATTTTTTTAATTGTCTCCTTTGCCCCAAAGCAATTTGTAATGATTTCTAGAAGTTTAGTATGCAAGCAAATTACTTAAAAAAAAAAAAATTCAATAGACTATAATAAGAAGTTTCCTTGCCCCTCTATAAAGATATATAGTTGACCCAACCTTTAAGTTTGAGATTGTTATTTATAATATTCTTCCACTAAAGTGTATTTTCTACAATTGAGTCCATTACTTGTATTTTTCTTCAATTAACATATTCAAATATTATGTTTTTCTCACCACTCAAAATGCAATGACATTAACAATAATTTTAAAAATGAAAACATTGCATTTTTACAATTTTTAAAATTTTAAAGTTTTCTACAGATTAAAGCATTATGAATAATTAGTTGAATTTAAATTTTGTAATCTTTTTAATTGTCTCCTTTGCCCCAATGCAATTTGTAATGATTTCTATAATTTTAGTCTACAAGCATATTACCAAAGAAAAAACAAATGCAATGGACAAAAATAAGAAGTTTCCCCCGCCCTTCTAGAGATATATGCTTGACCCAACATTAGAGCTTGGGATTGATACTTATAATATTCATCCACTAAAGTATATTTTATTTAAGTGAGTCCATTATTTGTATTTTTCTTCTATTAATATATTCAAATATTATGTTTTTCTCACCACTCAAAATGCAATGGCATTAATAATAAATTTAATAATCAAAACATTGCATTTTTACAATTTTTAGAATTTTAAAGTCTTTTAGGGATAAATACATTGTTAATAATCTATTGAACATAAATTTTGTAATTTTCTCCTTTGCCTTAATGCAATTTGAAATGATTTATCTAGTTTTTGGGTACAAACATATTACTTAAGAAACAACAAATGCAATAGACACTAAAAAAAATTTTCCTTTTCCCCTCTAAAGATTTATGCTTGACCCAATATTGTAGGTTGGGATTGCTATTTGTAATATCCATCTACTAAAGTGTATTTTATTGAAGTCAGATCATTACTTGAATTTTTCTTCAATTAACATATTCAACTATTATGTTTTTGTCACCACTCTAAATGCAATGGCATTAAAAATAAAATTAAAAATCAAAACGTTGCATTTTTATAATTTTTAGAATTTCAAAGTCTTCTAGGGATAAATGCATTGTCAATTATTAGTTGAATTTAATTTTTGTAATTTTTTTAATTGTCCCCTTTGCTCCAATGCAACTTGTAACAATTTCTATAATTTTAGTTTGCAAGCATATTACTAATGAGAAAACAAATGCAATGGACTATAAGAAGAAGTTTCCCCCTCCCCTCTAAAGATATATGCTTGACCCAACATTGAAGGTTGAGATTGCTATTTATAATATTCTTCCACTAAAGTGTATTTTCTATAATTGAGTCCATTACTTGTATTTCTCTTCAATTAACATATTCAACTATAATGTTTTTCTCACCACTTAAAATGCAATGGCATTAATAACAAATTTAAAATTCAAAACATTACATTTTTACAATTTTTAGAATTTTGTAGCCTTTTTGCAATAAATGCATTAAGAATAATCAGTTGAACTAAAATTTTGTAATTTTTTTAATTATCTCCTTTACCTTAATGCAATTTGCAATGATTTCTATAATTTTATTCTACTAGCATATTACTTAAGAAAAAACACATACAGTGGACTCTAAAAGGAAGTTTACCCAATTCCTTCTAGAGATTTCTACTTGACCTAACATTAAAACCTGGTATTGCTATTTGTAATATCCATCCACTAAAGTGTATTTTATTCAAGTGAGTTCATTAATTGTATTTTCCTCAATTAACATATTCAAATATTATTTTTGTCTCATCATTCAAAATGCAATGGCATTAACAATAAAATTAAAAATTAAAACATTGCATTTTTACAACTTTTAGAATTTTAATATTTTCTAGGGATAAATGTTTTGTCAATTACCAATTGAATTTAAATTTTGTATTTTTTTAATTGTCTGTTTTACTCCAATGTAATTTGTAATGATTTTTATAATTTTAGTCTGCAAGCATATTATTTAAGAAAAAGTACATGCAATGTACTCTAAAAAGAAGTTTGCCCACTCACCTCTAGAGATTTCTTTGTATTTCTCTTCAATTAACATATTCAAATATTATGTTTTGCTCACCACTTAAAATGTAATGACATTAACAATATAATTAAAAATCAAAACATTGCATTTTTACAATTTTGAGAATTTAAAAGTGTTCTAGGGATAAATGCAATGTCAATTATCAGTTGAATTTAAATTTTGTAATTTTTTTAATTGTCTCCTTTACCCCAATGCAATTTGTAAAGATTTCTATAATTTTAGTCTGCAAGCATATTACTTAAGAAAAAGCACATGCAATGGACTCTAAAAAAAGGTATGTCCACAACCCTCTAGAGATTTCTACTTGACACAACATTGAAACTTGGGATTGCTATTTGTAATATCCATCCACTAAAGTGTATTTTATTCAAGTGAGTTCATTACTTGTATTTTCCTCAATTAACATATTCAAATATTATGTTTTTGTTCACCACTCAAAATGCAATAACATTAACAATAAAATTAAAAATTAAAACATTACATTTTTACAATTTTTAGAATTTAAATATTTTTTAGGGATAAATGCATTGTCAATTATTAGTTGAATTTGAATTTTGTATATTTTTTAATTATCTCATTTACCCTAATAAAATCTGTAATGATTTCTATAATTTTAGTCTGCAAGTATATTACTTAAGAAAAATAGCATGCAATGGACTCTAAAAATAAGTTTGCCCACTCCCGTATAAAGATTTTTACTTGACCCAACATTGAAGCTTGAAATTGCTATTTGTAATATCCATCCACTAAAGGGCATTTGCTACAATTGAGTCCATGACTCCAATTAACATATTCAAATATTATGTTTTTGTCACCACTCAAAATGCAATGATATTAACAACAAAATTAAAAAGCAAAACGTTGCATTTTTACAATTTTTAGAATTTAAAAGTGTTCTAAGGATAAATGCATTGTCAATTATCAATTGAATTTAAATTTTGTAATTTTTTTAATTGTCTCCTTTACCCCAATGCAATTTGTAATGATTTCTATGATTTTAGTCTGCAAGCATATTACTTAAGAAAAAACGCATGCAATGGACTCAAAAAAGAAGTTTACCCACACACCTCTAGAGATTTCTACTTGACCTAACATTGAAGGTTGGCATTGTTATTTGTAATATCCATCCACTAAAGTGCATTTCCAACAATTGAGTCCATTACTTGTATATCTCTTTAGTTAACATATTCAAACATTATGTTTTGCTCACCACTTAAAATGCAATGACATTAACAATAAAATTAAAAATCAAAATGTTGCATTTTTACAATTTTTAGAATTTAAAAGTGTTCTAGGGATAAATGCAATGTCAATTATCAGTTGAATTTAAATTTTGTAATTTTTTTAATTGTCTCCTTTACCCTAATGCAATTTGTAATGATTTCTATAATTTTAGTCTGCAAGGATAATACTTAAGAAAAAACACATGCAATGGACTCTAAAAAAAAGTTGCCCATACCCCTCTAAAGATTTATGCTTGACTCAACATTGAAGTTTAGGATTGTTATTTGTAATATCCATCCACTAAAATGTATTTTATTCAAGTGAGTTCATTACTTGTTTTTTCTTCAATTAACTTATTCAAATATTATTGTTTTCTCACCACTCAAAATGCAATGGAATTAACAATAAAATTAAAAATCAAAACGTTGCATTTTTACAATTTTTAAAATTTTAATATTTTCTAGGGATAAATGCATTGTCAATTACCAATTGAATTTAAATTTTGTATTCTTTTTAATTGTCTCTTTTACTCCAATGCAATTTGTAATGATTTCTATAATTTTAGTCTGCAAGCATATTACTCAAGAGAAAGCGCATGCAATGGACTTTAAAAAGAAGTTTGCCCACACCCCTCAAGAGAGATTTCTACTTGACCCAATGTTAAAGCTTGGGATTGCTATTTGTAATATTCATCCATTAAAGTGTATTTTATTCAAGTGAGTTCATTACTTGTATTTTCCTTAATTAACATATTCAAATATTGTGTTTTTCTCACCACTCAAAATGCAATGGCATTAAGAAGAAAATTAAAAATCAAAACATTGCATTTTTACAATATTTATAATTTTAAAGTTTTCTAAGGATAAATGCATTGTCAATTACCAATTGAATTGAATTTTTTATTTTTTTAATTGTCTGTTTTACCCCAATGCAATTTGTAATTATTTCTCTAATTTTAGTCTACAAGCATGCATATTACTTAAGAAAAAGCGCATGCAATGCACTCAAAAAAGAAGTTTGCCCACTCACCTCTAGAGATTTCTGTTTGACCCAACGTTGAAGCTTGGGATTGCTATTTGTAATATCCATCCACTAAAGTGCATTCCTTACAATTTAGTCCATCTATTAAAGTGTGTTTTATTCAAATGAGTTCATTACTTGTATTTTCTTCTATTAACATATTCAAATATTATGTTTTTCTCACCACTCAAAATGCAATGACATTAACAATAAAAGTAAAAATCAAAATGTTGCATTGTGACAATTTTTAGAATTTAAAAGTGTTATAGGGATAAATGCATTGCAAATTATTAGTTGAATTTAAATTTTGTAATTTTTTTAATTGTCTGCTTCACCCCTATGCAATTTGCAATGATTTCTATAATTTTAGTCTGCAAGCATATTATTTAAGAAAAAGTGCATGCAATAGACTCTAAAAAGAAGTTCGCCCACACCCCTCTAGATATTTCTGCTTGACCCAACATCAAAGCTTGGGATTGCTACTTGTAATATCTATCCACTAAAGTGTATTTTATTCAAGTGAGTTCATTACTTGTTTTTTCTTTAATTAACATATTCATATATTATGTTTTTCTCACCACTCAAAATGCAATGGAATTCACAATAAAATTAAAAATCAAAATGTTGCATTATTTCAATTTTTAGAATTTTGATGTTTTCTAGGGATAAATGCATTGTCAATTTTCAGTTAAATTTAAATTTTCTAATTTTCTTAATTGTCTCCTTTACCCCAAGGCAATTCATAATGATTTCTATAATTTTAGTCGGCAAGCATATTCCTTAAGAAAAAGCATATGCAATGGACTCTAAAAAGAAGTTTTCGTACACCCCTCTAGAGATTTCTACTTGACCCAACATTGAAACTTGGGATTGCTACTTGTAATATCCATCCACTAAAGTGTATTTTATTCAAGTGAGTTCATTACTTGTATTTTTTTTCTATTAATATATTCAAATATTTTGTTTTTCTCTCCACTCAAAATGCAATGGAATTAACAATAAAATTAACAATCAAAACATTGCATTATTACAGCTTTTAGAATTTTGATGTTTTCTAGGGATAAATGAATTGTCTCTTATCAGTTGAATCTAAATTTTGTAATTTTTTTATTTTTCTTTTTACCCCAACGCAATTTGTAATGATTTCTATAATTTTAGTCTCCAAGCATATTACTTAAGAAAACGCGTATGCAATAGACTTTAAAAAGAAGTTTGCCCACTCCCTTAGAGAGATTTCTACTTCACCCAACATTGAACCTTACGATATCTATTTGTAATATCCATTCATTAAAGTGTATTTTATTCAAGTGAGTTCATTACTTGTATTTTCCTCAATTAACATATTCAAATATTATGTTTTTCTTCCCACTCAAAATGCAATGGCGTTAACAATAAAATTAAAAATCAAAACATTACATTTTTACAATTTTTAGAATTTTAAGGTTTTCTAAGGATAAATGCATTGTCAATTATCAATTGAATTTAAATTTTTTATTTTTTTTAATTGTCTCTTTTACCCTAATGCAATTTGTAATCATTTCTACAATTTTACTCTGCAAGCATATTACTTAAGAAAAAGCGCATGCAATGGACTCTAAAAAGAAGTTTGCCCACTCACCTTTAGAGATTTTTGCTTGACCCAACATTGAAGCTTGGGATTGCTATTTGTAATATCCATCCACTAAAGTCCATTTCCTATAATTGAGTCCATGACTTGTATTTCTCTCTAATTCACATATTCAAATATTATCTTTAACTCACCACTCAAAATGCAATAACATTAACAATACAATTACAAATCAAAACGTTGCATTTTTACAATTTTTAGGATTTAAAAGTGTTCTAGGGATAAATGCATTGTCAATTATTAGTTGAATTTAAATTTTGTAATTTTTTTAATTGTCTCCTTTAGCCCTATGCAATTTGTAATGATTTCTATAATTTTAGTTTGCAAGCATATTACTTAAGAAAAAATGCCTGCAATGGACTCTAAAAAAAGTTTGCCCACACCCCTCTAGAGATGTTTGCTTGACCCAACATTGAAGTTTGGGATTGCTATTTGTAATATCCATCCATTAAAGTGCATTTTATTTAAGTGAGTTCATTACTTGTATTTTCTTCAATTGACATATCCAATTATTATGTTTTTCTCACCACTCAAAATGCAATGATATTAACAATACAATTACAAATCAAAATATTGCATTTTTACAATTTTTAGAATTTAAAAGTGTTCTAGGGATAAATGCATTGTCAATTATTAGTTGAATTTAAATTTTGTAATTTTTTTATTGTCTCCTTTAGCCCTATGCAATTTGTAATGATTTCTATAATTTTAGTCTACAAGCATATTACTTATGAAAAAGCACATGTGTTGGACTCTAAAAAGAAGTTTGCCCACTCACCTTTAGAGATATTTGCTTGACCAAATATTGAAAATTGGGATTGCTATTTGTAATAGCCTTCCACTAAAGCCCATTTCCTACAATTGATTCCATGACTTGTATTTCTCTCCAATTAACATATTCAAATATTATGTTTTGCTCACCACTCAAAATGCAAGGCCATTAACAAGAAAATTAAAAATCAAGACGTTGCATTTTTACAATTTTCAGAATTTAAAAGTGTTCTAGGGATAAATGGTTTGTCAATTATTAGTTGAATTTAAATTTTGTAATTTTTTTCATTGTCCCCTTTACCCTAAAGCAATTTGTAATCATTTCTATAATTTTTGTCTGCAAGCATATTACTCAAGAAAAAATGCATGCAATGGGCTCTAAAAAGAAGTTTGCCCACACCCCTCTAGAGATTTCTACTTAACTCAACATTAAAACTTGGGATTGCTATTTGCAATATCCATCCACTAAAGTGTATTTTATTTAAGTGAGTTCCTTACTTGTATTTTCCTTAATTAACAAATTCACATATTATGTTTTTGTCACCACTCAAAATGCAATGTCATTAACAATAAAATTAAAAATCAAAACGTTGCATTTTTACAATTTTTAGAATTTAAAAGTTTTCTAGGGATAAATGCATTGTCAATTATGAATTGCATTTAAATTTTGCATTTTTTTAAATTGTCTCTTTTACCCCCAATGCAATTTGTAATGATTTCTATATTTTTAGTCTGTAAGCATATTACTTAAGAAAAAGTGCATGCAATGAACTCTAAAAAGAAGTTTACCCCCTCCCCTCTAGAGATTTATGCTTGACCCAACAATGAAGCTTGGGATTGATATTTGTAATATCCATCCACTAAAATGTATTTTATTCAAGTGAGTTCAATTCTTGTATTTCTCTTCAATTCAAATATTCAAATATTATGTTTTTCTTCCCACTCAAAATGCAATGGTGTTAACAATAAAATTAAAAATCAAAACATTACATTTTTACAATTTTTAGAATTTTAAGGTTTTCTAAGGATAAATGCATTGTCAATTATCAATTGAATTTAAATTCTTTATTTTTTTTAATTGTCGCTTTTACCCTAATGCAATTTGTAATCATTTCTACAATTTTACTCTGCAAGCATATTACTTAAGAAAAAGCGCATGCAATGGACTCTTAAAGGAAGTTTGCTCACTCACCTCTAGAGATTTTTGCTTGACCCAACATTGAAGCTTGGGATTGCTATTTGTAATATCCATCCACTAAAGTGCATTTCCTATAATTGAGTCCATGACTTGTATTTCTCTCTAATTCACATATTCAAATATTAGCTTTAACTCACCACTCAAAATGCAATGACATTAACAATACAATTACAAATCAAAACGTTGCATTTTTACAATTTTTAGAATTTTAAAGTTTTCTAGGGATAAATGCATTGTCAATTATTAGTTGAATTTAAATTTTGTAATTTTTTTAATTGTCTCCTTTAGCCCTATGCAATTTGTAATGATTTCTATAATTTTAGTTTGCAAGCATATTACTTAAGAAAAAACGCCTGTAATGGACTCTAAAAAATAGTTTGCTCATACCTCTCTAGAGATTTTTGCTTGACCCAAAATTGAAGCTTGGGATTGCTATTTGTAATATCCATCCATTAAAGTGTATTTTCTTCAAGTGAGTTCATTACTTGTATTTTCTTCAATTCACAGATTCAAATATTATGTTTTTCTCACCACCCAAAATGCAATAAAACTAACAATAAAATTAAAAATCAAAATGTTGCATTTGACAATTTTTGGAATTTTAAAGTTTTCCAAGGATAAATGCATTGTCAATTATCAATTGAATTTAAATTTTGTAATTTTTTTAATTGTCTCTTTTACCCCATTACAATTAGTAATGATTTCTATAATTTTAGTCTGCAAGCATATTACTTATGAAAAAACACATGCGTTGGACTCTAAAAAGAAGTTTGCCCACTCACCTTTAGAGATTTCTGCTTGACCCAACATTGAAGATTGGAATTGCTATTTGTAATATCCATCCACTAAAGCAAATTTCCTACAATTGATTCCATGACTTGTATTTCTCTCCAATTAACATATTCAAATATTATGTTTTGCTCACCACTCAAAATGCAAGGCCATTAACAACAAAATAAAAAATCAAAACGTTGCATTTTTACAATTTTGAGAATTTAAAAGTGTTCTAGGGATAAATGTTTTGTCAATTATCAGTTGAATTTAAATTTTGTAATTTTTTTCATTGTCCCCTTTACCCCAATGCAATTTGTCATCATTTCTACAATTTTTGTCTGCAAGCATATTCCTTAAGAAAAAGTGCATGCAACGGACTCTAAAAAGAAGTTTGCCCATACCCCTCTAGAGATTTCTGCTTGACTCAACATTAAAACTTGGGATTGCTATTTGTAATATCCATCCACTAAAGTGTATTTTATTCAAGTGAGTTAATTACTTGTATTTTATTCAATTAACATAGTCAAATATTATGTTTTTCTCACCACTCAAAATGCAATGTTATTAACAATAAAATTAAAAATCAAAACATTGCATTTTTACAATTTTAGAATTTTAATATTTTCTAGGGATAAATGCATTGTCAATTATCAGTTGAATTTGAATTTTGTATATTTTTTCAATTGTCTCCTTTACCCTAATGCAATTTGTAATGATTTCTATAATTTTAGTCTACAAGCATATTACTTGAAAAGAAATGCATGCAATGGACTCTAAAAAGATGTTTGCCCATTCACCTATAGAGATTTCTACTTGACCCAACATTGAAACTTGGGATTGTTATTTGTAATATCCATCCATTAAAGTGTATTTTATTCAAGTGAGTTCATTACTTGTATTTTCCTCAATTAACAAATTCAAATATTATATTTTTGTCACCACTCAAAATGCAATGCCATTAACAATAAAATTAAAAATCAAAACGTTGCATTTTTACAATTTTTAGAATTCAAAAGTTTTCTAGGGATACATGCATTGTCAATTATGAATTGAATTTAAATTTTGCATTTTTTTAATTGTTTCTTTTATCCCAATGCAATTTGTAGTGATTTCTATATTTTTAGTCTGCAAGCATATTACTTAAGAAAAAGTACATGCAATGGACCCTAAGAGGAAGTTTGCCCACTCCCCGATAGAGATTTCTGCTTGACCCAACATTAAAATTTAGAATTGCTATTTGTAATATCTATCCATTAAAGTGTATTTTACTCCAGTGATTTCATTACTTGTATTTTCCTCAATTAACATATTCAAATATTATGTTTTTCTCACTACTCAAAATACAATGGCGTTAACAATAAAATTAAAAATCAAAACATTGCATTTTGACAATTTTTAGAATTTTAAAGTTTTTTAGAGATAAATGCATTATCAATTATTAGTTGAGTTTAAAGTTTGTAATTTTTTTAATTGTCTCCTTTAGCCCTATCCAATTTGTAATGATTTTTATAATTTTAGTCTGCAAGCATATTACTTAAAAAGACACACCTGCAATGGACTCTAAAAAAAAGTTTGCCGACACCCCTCTAGAGATTTCTGCTTGACCCAACATTGAACCTTGGGATTGCTATTTGTAATATCCATCCATTAAAGTGTATTTTATTTATGTGAGTTCATTACTTGTATTTTCTTCAATTCATAGATTCAAATATTATGTTTTTCTCACCACCCAAAATGCAATGCAATTAACAATAAAATTAAAAATCAAAACTTTGCATTTTGATAATTTTTAGAACTTTAAAGTTTTCCAGGGATAAATACATTGTCAATTATCAATTGAATTTAAATTTTGTATTTTTTTTAATTGTCTCTTTTACCCCACTACAATTAGTAATGATTTCTATAATTTTAGTCTGCAAGCATATTACTTATGAAAAAGCACATACGTTGGACTCTAAAAAGAAGTTTGCCCACTCATCTTTAGAGATTTCTACTTGACCCAACATTGAAACTTGGGATTGCTATTTGTAATATCCATCCACTAAAGCACATTTCCTACAATTGATTCCATGACTTATATTTCTCTCCAATTAATATATTCAAATATTATATTTTGATCGCCCCTCAAAATGCAACGCCATTAACAATAAAATTAAAAATCAAAACATTGCATTTTTACAATTTTTAAAATTTAAAAGTGTTCTAGGGATAAATGCTTTGTCAATTATCAGTTGAATTTAAATTTTGTAATTTTTTTCATTGTCCCTTTTACCCCAATGCAATTTGTAATCATTTCTATAATTTTTGTCTACAAGCATATTACTTAAGAAAGTGCACATGCAATGGACCCTAAGAAGAAGTTTGCCCACTCCCCTATAGAGATTTCTGCTTGACCCAACATTGAAGCTTAGGATTACTATTTCTAATATCCATCCATTAAAGTGTATTTTATTCAAATGAGTTCGTTACTTGTATTTTCCTCAATTAACATATTCAAATATTATGTTTTTATCACCATCCAAAATGCAATGTTATTAATAATAAAATTAAAAATCAAAATATTGCATTTTTACAATTTTTAGAATTCTAATATTTTTTAGGGATAAATGCATTGAAGCTTGGGATTGCTATTTGTAATATCCATCCACTAAAGTGTATTTTATTCAAGTGAGTTCATTACTTGTATTTTCCTCAATTAACATATTCAAATATTATGTTTTTGTCACCACTCAAAATGCAATGCCATTAACAATAAAATTAAAAATCAAAACGTTGCATTTTTACAATTTTTAGAATTCAAAAGTTTTCTAGGGATAAATGCATTGTCAATTATGAATTGAATTTAAATTTTGCATTTTTTTTAATTGTCTCTTTTACTCCAATGCAATTTGTAATGATTTCTATATTTTTAGTCTGCAAGCATATTACTTAAGAAAAAACACATGCAATAGACCCTAAGAAGGAGTTTGCCCACTCCCTTATAGAGATTTATGCTTAACCCAACATTGAAGATTAGGATTGCTATTTGTAATATCCATCCATTAAAGTGTATTTTATTCGAGTGAGTTCATTACTTGTATTTTCCTCAATTAAAATATTCAAATATTATACTTTTCTCACCACTCAAAATGCAATGGTGTTAACAATAAAATTAAAAATCAAAACATTGCATTTTGACAATTTTTAGAATTTTAAAGTTTTCTAGGGATAAATGTATTATCAATTATTAGTTGAATTTAAATTTTGTATATTTTTTAATTGTCTCCTTTAGCCCTATGCAATTTGTAATGATTTCTATAATTTTATTCTGCAAGCATATTACTTAAGAAAAAACAACTACAATGGACTTTAAAAAAAAAATTGCCCACACCCCTCTAGAGATTTTTGCTTGACCTAACATTGAAGCTTGGGATTGCTCTTAGTAATATCCATCCATTAAAGTGTATTTTATTCAAGTGAGTTCATTACTTGTATTTTCTTCAATTAACATATTCAAATATTATGTTTTTCTCACCACTCAAAATGCAATGGCGTTAACAATAAAATTAAAAATCAAAACATTGCATTTTGACAATTTTTAGAATTTTAAAGTTTTTTAGGGATAAATGCATTGTCAATTATCAATTGAATTTAAATTTTCTATTTTTTTTAATTGTCTTTCTTACCCTAATACAATTTGGAGTGATTTCTATAATTTTAGTCTGCAAGCATATAACTTAAGAAAAAATGCATGCAATGGACTCTAAAAAAAACTTTGCGCACACCCCTATAGAGATTTCTGCTTAACCCAACATTAAAGTTTGAGATTGCTATTTGTAATATCAATCCATTATAGTGTATTTTATTCAAGTGGGTTCATTACTTGTATTTTCCTCAATTAACATATTCAAATATTATGTTTTTGTCACCACTTAAAATGCAATGACATTAACAATAAAATTAAAAATCAAAACGTTGCATTTTTACAATTTTTAGAATTTAAAAGTGTTCTAGGTATTAATGCATTATCAATTTTCAGATGAATTTAAATTTTGTAATTTTTTTAATTTTCTTTTTACCCCAATGCAAATTGTAATGATTTCTATAATTTTAGCCTGCAAGCATATTACTTAAGAAAAAACACACGCAATGGACTCTTAAAAAAAATTTGCCCACACCCCTCTAAAGATTTCTCCTTGACCCAACATTGAAGCTTGGGATTGCTATTTGTAATATCCATCCACTAAAGTGTTTTTTATTCAAGTGAGTTCATAACTTGTATTTTCTTCAATTAACATATTCAAATATTATGTATTTTTCACCACTCAAAATGCAATGAAATTAACAATAAAATTAAAAATCAAAATGTTTCATGTTTACAATTTTTATAATTTAGATATTTTCTAGGGATAAATGCATTGTCAATTTTTAGTTGAATTCAAATTTTGTAATTTTTTTAATTTTCCTTTTACCCCAATGAAATTCGTAATGATTTCTATAATTTTAATCGGCAAGCATATTCCTTAAGAAAAAGCACATGCAATGGACTCTCAAAAGAAGTTTTCCCACACCCTTTTAGAAATTTCTGCTTGACCCAACATTAATGCTTGGGATTGCTATTTGTAATATCCATCCACTAAAGTGTATTTTATTAAAGTGAGTTCATTACTTGTATTTCTTTAATTAACATAGTCAAATATTATGTTTTTCTCACCACTCAAAATGCAATGGCATTAACAATAAAATTAAAAATCTAAACATTGCATTTTTACAAATTTTAGAATTTTAATGTTTTCTAGGGATGAATGCATTGTCAATTATCGGTTGAATTTGAATTTTGTATATTTTTTTAATTGTCTTTTATACCTTAATGCAATTTATAATGATTTCTATAAATTTATTCTGCAAGCATATTACTTAAGAAAAAGCGCATGCAATGGACTCTAAAAAGAAGTTTACTCACACCCCTATAGAGATTTCTGCTTAACTCAACATTAAAGCTTGGGATTGCTATTTGAAATATCCATCCACTAAAGTGTATTTTATTCAAGTGAATTCATTTCTTATATTTTCTTCAATTAACATATTCAAATATTATGTTTTTCTCACCACTCAAAATGCAATGGAATTAACAATACAATTAAAAATCAAAACGTTACATTTTTACTGTTTTTATAATTTTGATGTTTTCTAGGGATAAATGCATTATCAATTTTCAGTTGAATTTAAATTTTGTAATTTTTTTAATTGTCTATTTACCCCAATGCACTTTGTAATGATTTCTATAATTTTACTCTGCAAGCATATTACTTAAGAAAAGGAACTTGGAATAGACTCTAAAAAGAAGTTTGCCTACACCCCTCTAGAGATTTTTGCTTGACCCAACATTAATGCTTGGGATGGCTATTTGTAATATCCATCCACTCAAGTGTATTTTATTCAAGTGAGTTCATTACTTGTCTTTTCTTCAATTAACATAGTCAAATATTATGTTTTTCTCACCACTCAAAATGCAATGACATTAACAATAAAAATAAAAATCAAAACATTGCATTTTTACAAATTTTAGAATTTTAATGTTTTCTAGGGATGAATGCATTGTCAATTATCGGTTGAATTTGAATTTTGTATATTTTTTTAATTGTCTTTTATACCCTAATGCAATTTGTAATGATTTCTATAATTTTAGTCTGCAAGCATATTACTTAAGAGAAAACGCACACAATGGACTCTAAAAAGAAGTTTGCCCACTCCCTTAGAGAGATTTCTACTTGACCCAACATTGAAACTTGGGATTGCAATTTGTAATATCCATCTATTAAAGTGTGTTTTATTCAAGTGAGTTCATTACTTGTATTTTTCTCTATTAACATATTCAAATATTATATTTTTCTCACCACTCAAAATGCAATGACGTTAATAATAAAATTGAAAATCAAAACATTGCATTTTTGCAATTTTTAGAATTTTAAAGTTTTCTAAGGATAAATGCATTGTCAATTATTAATTGAATTTAAATTTTGTATTTTTTTTAATTGTCTCTTTTACCCCAATGCAATTTGTAATGATTTCTATAATTTTAGTCTGCAAGCATATTACTTAAGAAAAGGCGCATGCAATGGACCCTAAAAAGAAGTTTAACCACTCACCTCTACAGATTTCTGCTTGACCCAACATTGAAACTTAGGATTGCTATTTGTAATATCCATCCACTAAAGTGTATTTTATTCAACTGAGTTCATTACTTGTATTTTTCCTCTATTAACAAATTTAAATATTATGTTTTTCTCACCACTCAAAATGCAATGGCATTAACAGTAAAATTAAAAATCAAAACGTTGCGTTTTTACAATTTTTGAAATTTTAAAGTCTTCTAGGGATAAATGTATTGTCTATTATCAATTGAATTTAAATTTTTGAAATTTTTTTAATTGTCACCTTTGCGCCAAGGCAATTTGTAATGATTTATATAATTTTAGTCTGAAAACATATTACTTAAGAAAAAGTGCATCAATGAACTCTAAAAAGAAGTTTACCCCCTCCCCTCTAGAGATTTATGCTTGACCCAACAATGAAACTTGGGATTGATATTTGTAATATCCATCCACTAAAATGTATTTTATTCAAGTGAGTTTAATTCTTGTATTTCTCATCAATTAAAATATTCAAATATTATGTTTTTCTAACAACTCAAAATACAATGGTATGAACAATAAATATAAAAATCAAAACATTGCTTTTTTACAATTTTTAGAATTTTAAAGTTTTCTATGGATAAAAGCATTGTGAATAATTAATTGAATTTAAATTTTGTAGTTTTTTTAATTGTCTCCTTTGTTCTAATGTAATTTGTAATGATTTCTATAATTTTAGTTTGTAAACATATTACTTAAGAAAAAGTGTATGCAATGGACTCTAAAAACAAGTTTGCCCCCTCCCCTCTAGAAATTTATGCTTGACCCAATAATGAAGCTTGGGATTGCTATTTGTAATATCCATCCACTAAAGTGCATTTTATTCAAGTGAGTTCATTACTTGTAATTCTCTTCAATGAACATAGTCAAATATTTTTTTTTTCTCTCCACTCAAAATGCAATGGTGTTAATAATAAATGTAAAAATCAAAATATTGCATTTTTACAATTTTTAGAATTTTAAAGTTTTCTACAGATAAAAGCATTGTGAATAATCAGTTGAATTTAAATTTTGTAATTTTTTTAATTGTCTCTTTTGCTCTAATGCAATTTGTAATGGTTCCTATAATTTTAATCTACAAGTATATTTTTCAAGAAAAAACAAATGCAATGAACTACAATAAGAAGTTTCCCCCTCCCCTCAAGACATATATGTTTGACCCAACATTGAAGATTAGGATTGTTATATATAATATTCTTCCACTAAAGTGTATTTTCTACAATTGAGTCTATTGTTTGTATTTCCCTTCAATAACTTATTCAAATATAATGTTTTTCTCACCACTCAAAATACAATGGCATTAACAATAATATTAAAAATCAAAATGTTGCATTTTTACAATTTTTAGAATTTTAAAGTTTTCTACGGATAAAAGCATTATGAATAATCAATTGAATTTAAATTTTGTAATTTTTTTAATTGTCTCCTGTGCCTCAACGCAATTTTTAATGATTTGTATAATTTTAGTCTGAAAATATATTACTTAAGAAAAAGCGCATGATTTATGCTTGACCCAACATTGAAGCTTGGGATTGCTATTTGTAATATTCATCAACTAAAGTGCATTTTATTCAAGTGAGTTCATTACTTGTATTTTCTTTAATGAACATATTCAAATATTATATTTTTCTCACCACTCAAAATGCAATGGCATTAACAAAAAAAATAAAAAATCAAAACGTTGTATTTTTACAATTTTTAGAATTTTAAAGTCTTCTAGGGATAAATGTATTTTCAATTATCAATTGAATTTAAATTTTTGAAAATTTTTTAATTGTCTCCTTTGCCCCAAGGCAATTTGCAATGATTTCTATAATTTTAGTTTGTAATAATATTCTTTAAAAAAAAAGCGCATGCAAAGGACTCTAAAAATAAGTTTGCCCACTCCCCTTTAAAGATTTATGCTTGACCTAGCATTGAAGCTTGGGATTGCTATTTGCACTAAAGTGTATTTTATTCAAGTGAGTTCATTACTTGTAGTTTTCTTTAATTAACATATTCAAATATTATTTTTTTCTCTCCACTCAAAATGCAATGGCATTAACAATAAAATTAAAAATCAAAATGTTGCATTTTTACAGTTTTTAGTATTTTAAAGTCTTCTAGACATAAATGTATTGTCAATTATTAGTTGAATTTAAATTTTTGAAAATTTTTTATTTGTCTCCTTTGCCCCTAGGCAATTTGTAATGATTTCTATAATTTTAGTCTGCAAACATATTACTTAAGAAAAAGCGCATGCAAAGGACTCTAAAAAGAAGTTTGCCCCCTCCCCTCTAGAGATTTATGCTTGACGCAACATTGAAGCTCGAGATTACTATTTGTAATATCCATCCACTAAAGTGTATTTTATCCAAGTGAGTTCATTACTTGTAGTTTTCTTCAATTAACATATTCAAATATTATGTTTTTCTCTATACTCAAAATGCAAGGACATTAACAATAAAATTAAAAATCAAAACGTTGCATTTTTGCAATTTTTAGAATTTTAAAGCCTTCTAAGGATAAATGTATTGTCAATTATCAGTTGAATTTAAATTTTGAAAATTTTTTAATTGTCTCCTTTGCCCTAAGGCAATTTGTAATGATTTCTATAATTTTAGTCTGCAAACATATTACTTAAGAGAAAGCGCATGCAAAGGACTCTAAAAAGATGTTTGCCCACTCCCCTCTAGAGATTTATGCTTGACCCAACATTGAAACTTGAGATTGCTATTTGTAATATCCATCCACTAATGTGTATTTTATTCAAGTGAGTTCTTTACTTGTAGTTTTCTTCAATTAACATATTTAAACATTATGTTTTTCTCTCCACTCAAAATGCAATGACATTAATAATAAAATTAAAAATCAAAACGTTTCATTTTTGTAATTTCTAGAATTTTAAGGTCTTCTAAGGATAAATGTATTGTCAATTATCAATTGAAGTTAAATTTTTAATTTTTTTTTATTATCTCTTTTACCCCAATACAATTTGTAATGATTTCCATAATTATAATCTGCAAGCATATTACTTAAGAAAAAACAAATGCTATGGACTATAATAATAAGTTTCCGCCTCCCTTTAAGATATATATGCTTGACTCAACATTGAAACTTAGGATGGCTATTTATAACTTTCTTCCATTAAAGTGTATTTTCTACAATTGAGTGCATTACTTGTATTTGTCTTCAATAACATGTTCAAATATAATGTTTTCTCACCACTCAAAATTCAATAGCATTAATAATAATATTAAAAATCAAAACATTGCATTGTTACAATTTTTAGAATTTTAAAGTTGTCTACGAATAAAAGCATTGTGAATAATTAGTTGTATTTAAATTTTGTAATTCTTTTAATTGTCTCCTTTGCCTCAAAGCAATTTTTAGTGATTTCTATAATTTTAGTCTATAAACATATTACTTAAGAAAAAATGCATGCAATGCACTCTAAAAAGAAGTTTGTCCACGCCCCTTTAGAGATCTATGCTTAACCAAATATTGAAACTTGGGATTGTTATTTGTAATATCCATCCACCAAAGTGTATTTTATTCAAGTGAGTTCATTACTTGTATTTTGCTTCAATTAACATATTCAAATATTATATTTTTCTCACCACTCAAAATGCAATGACATTAATAATAAAATTAAAAATCAAAACGTTGCATTTTTACAATTTTTAGAAGTTTAAAGTCTTCTAAGGATAAATGTATTGTCAATTATCAATTGAAGTTAAATTTTTAATTTTTTTATTGTCTCCTTTTCCCCAATGCAATTTGTAATGATTGCTATAATTATAATCTGCAAGCATATTACTTTAGAAAAAACAAATGCTATGGACTATAATAAGAAGTTTCTGCCTCACCTTAAGAGATATATACTTGACCCAACATTGAACCTTGGGATGACTATTTATAACATTCTTCCACTAAAGTGTATTTTCTACAATTGAGTCCATTACTTGTATTTGTCTTCAATAACTTGTTCAAATATAATGTTTTTCTCACCACTCAAAATGCAATGGCATTAATAATAATATTAAAAATCAAAACGTTGCATTTTTACAATTTTTAGAATTTTAAAGTCTTCTAAGTATAAATGTATTGTCTATTATCAGTTGAATTTAAATTTTTGAATTTTTTTTAATTGTCTCCTTTCTCCCAAGGCAATTTGCAATGATTTCTATAATTTTCGTCTGCAAACATGTTACTTAAGAAAAAATGCATGTAATGTATTCTAAAAAGAAGTTTGCCCCCTCCCCTCTAGAAATTTATGCTTGACATAACAATGAAGCTTGAGATTGCTATTTGTAATATCCATCCACTAAAGTATATTTTATTCAAGTGAGTTCATTACTTGTATTTTTCTTCAATTAACATATTCAAATATTATATTTTTCTCACCACTCAAAATGCAATGGAATTAACAGTAAAATCAAAAATTGAAACATTTCATCTTTACAATTATTAGAATTTTAAAGTTTTCTACGAATAAAAGCATTGTGAATAATGAGTTGAATTTAAAGTCTTCTAACCAACAATGCATTGTCAATTATCAGTTGAATTTAAATTTTGTAATTTTTTTAATTGTCTCCTTTGCCCCAATGCAATTTGTAATGATTTCTATAATTTTAGTCTGCAACATTAAAGCTTGGGATTGCTATTTCTAATATCCATCCACAATTGAGTCCATTACTTGTATTTCTCTTCAATTAACATATTCAAATATTATGTTTTCCTCACCACTCAAAGTGCAGTGGTATTAATAATAAAATGAAAAATCAAAAGGTTGCATTTTTACAATTTTTAGAAGTTTAAAGTCTTCTAGGGATAAATGCATTATCAATTATGAGTTGAATTTAAATTTTGTAATTTTTTTCATTGTCACCTTTGCCCTAATGCAATTTGTAATAATTTCTATAATTTTAATTTGCAAGCATATTACTTAAGAAAAAACAAATGCAATGGACTATAATAAGAAGTTCCCCCCCTCAAGAGATTTATGTTAGACCCAATATTGAAGTTTGGGATTGTTATTTATAACATTCTTCCACTAAAATGTATTTTCTACAATTGAGTCCATTACTTGTATTTCTCTTCAATAACTTATTCAAATACAATGTTTTACTCACTACTTAAAATGCAATGGCATTAACAATAAAATTAAAAATCAAAACATTGCATTTTTACAATTTTTAGAATTTTAAAGTCTTCTAAGGATAAATGTATTGTCAATTATTAGTTGAATTTAAATTTTGTAATTTTTTCATTGTCTCCTTTGCCTAAATGCAATTTGTAATGATTTCTATAATTTTAATCTACAAGCATATTACTTGAGAAAAAACAAATGCAATGGACTATAATAAGAAGTTTCCCCCTCCCCTCAAGAGATATATACTTGATCCAACATTGAAACTTGAGATTGTTATTTATAAGATTATTTCACTAGAGTGTATTTTCTTCAATTAACTTATTCAAATATGATATTTTTCTCACCACTCAAAATGCAATGACATTAACAATAATATTAAAAATCAAAACGTTACATTTTTACAATTTTTAGAATTTTAAAGTTTTCAACGGATAAAAGCATCGTGAATAATTAGTTGAATTTAAATTTTTGTAATTTTTTTAATTGTCTCCTTTGCCCCAAGGAAATTTCTAATGATTTCTATAATTTTAATCTACAAACATATTACTTAAGAAAAAGCACATGATATGGACTTTAAAAAGAAGTTTGCCCACTCCCCTATAGAGATTTATGTTTCACCCAACATTAAAACTTGGGATTGCTATTTGTAATATCCTTCAACTAAAGTGTATTTTATTCATGTGAGTTCATTACTTGTATTTCTCTTCAAATAACATATTCAAATATTATGTTTTTCTCGCCACTCAAAATGCAATCACATCAACAATAATATTAAAATCAAAATGTTGCATTTTTACAATTTTTAGAAATTTAAAGTTTTGTACAAGTAAAAACATTGTGAATAATCAGTTAAATTTAAATTTTTGTAATTTTTTAATTGTCTCTTTTGCCCTAAGGAAATTTCTAATGATTTCTATAATTCTAAACTGCAAACATATTATTTAAGAAAAAGCGCATGTAATGGACTCCAAAAGGAAATTTGCCCACTCCCCTCTACAGATTTATGCTTGACCCAGCAATGAAGTTTGGGATTGCTATTTGTAATATCCATCCACTAAAGTGTATTTTATTCAAGTGAGTTCTTTACTTGTATTTTTTTTCAATTAACATATTCAAATATTATGTTTTTCTCACCACTCAAAAAGCAATGGCATTAACAATAAAATTAAAAGTCAAAACGTTGCATTTTTACAATTTTTAGAATTTTAAAGTCTTATAAGGATAAATGTANGGCATTAACAATAAAATTAAAAGTCAAAACGTTGCATTTTACAATTTTTTAGAATTTTAAAGTCTTATAAGGATAAAATGTATTGCTAATAATCAATTGAATTTAAATTTTTAATTTTTTTAATTGTCTCCTTTGCCCTAATGTAATTTGTAATGATTCATATAATTTTAATCTGCAAGCATATTAATTAAGAAAAAACAAATGCAATGGACAATAATAAGAAGTTTCCCCCTCCCCTCAAAAGATACATGCTTGACCCAACATTATAGTTTGTGATTGCTATTTGTAATATCCATCTACTAAAATGCATTTTTTACAATTGAGTCCATTACTTGTATTTCTCTTCAATTACTATATTCAAATATTATGTTTTTCTCACCACTCAAAATGCAATGGTATTAATAATAAATTTAAAAATAAAAACATTGCATTTCTACAATTTTTAAAATTTTAAAGATTTCTATGGATAAAAGCATTATGAATAATCAGTTGAATTTAAATTTTGTAATTCTTTTAATTGTGTCATTTGCCCCAAGGAAATTTGTAATGATTTCTATAATTTTAATCTGCAAACATATTACTTAAGAAAAAGCACATGCAATGGATCCCAAAAAGAAGTTTGCCCACTCCCCTCTAGAGATTTATGCTTGACCCTACCTTGAAGCTTAGAATTGCTATTTATAATATTCATCCATTAAAGTATATTTTATTCAAGTGAGTCCATTACTCGTATTTTTTTTTCAATTAACATATTAAAGTATTATGTTTTTCTCACCACTCAAAATGCAATGACATTAAAATAAAATTTAAAAACCAAAACATTGCATTTTTACAATTTGTAGAATTTTAATGCTTTTATGGATAAAACCATTATGAATAATCAGTTGAATTTAAATTTTGGAATTTTTCTAATTGTCTCCTTTGCCCCAATGCAATCCCCAATGCAATTTGTAATAATTTCTATAATTTTAGTCTGCAAGCATATTACATAAGAAAAAATGCATGCAATGGACTCTAATAAGAAGTTTGCCCACTCCCTTTAAGAGATTTATGCTTGACCCAACATTGAAACTTGGGATTGCTATTTGTAATATCCATCCACTAAAGTGCATTTACTACAATTGAGTCCATTACTTGTATTTCTCTTCAATTAACATATTCAAATATTATGTTTTTCTCACCACTCAAAATGCAATGGCATTAACAATAAATTTAAAAATCAAAATATTGCATTTTTAGAATTTTAAAGTCTTCTTGGGATAAATGCATGGCCAATTATCAATTAAATTTAAGTTTTATAATTTTTTTAATTGTCTCCTTTGCCACAATGCAATTGGAAATGATTTATCTAATTTTTGGGTAGAAACATATTACTTGAGAAAAAATGGATGCAATGGACTCCAAAAAGAAGTTTGCCCACTCCCCTCTAGAGATTTATGCTTGACCCAACATTGAAGTTTGGGATTGCTATTTGTAATATCCATCCACTAAAGTGTATTTTATTCAAGTGAGTTCATTACTTGTAGTTTTCTTTAATTAACATATTCAAATATAATGTTTTTCTCTCCACTCAAAATGCAATGGAATTAACAATAAAATTAAAAATCAAAACGTTGCATTTTTGCAATTTTTAGAATTTTAAAGTTTTTGAAGGATAAATGCATTGCCAATTATCAATTGAATTTAAATTTTGTAATTTTTTTCATTGTCGCCTTTGCCCCAATGCCATTTGTAATAATTTCTATAATTATAATCTCCAAGCATATTACGTAAGAAAAAACAAATGCAATGGACTATAATAAGAAGTTTCCCCCTCCCCTAAAGAGATATATGTTTGACCCAATATTGAAACTTGGGATTATTGCCATTTATAACATTCTTCCACTAAAATATATTTTCTACAATTGAGTCCATTACTTGTATTTCTCTTCAATAACTTATTCAAATACAATGTTTTTCTCACCACTCAAAATGAAATGGCATTAATAATAAAATTAAAAATCAAAACGTTACATTTATACAATTTTTAGAATTTTAAAGTCTTCTAAGGATAAATGCATTGTCAATTATCAGTTGAATTTTAATTTTTTAATTTTTTTCATTGTCACCTTTGCCCAAAAGCGATTTGTAATGTTTTCTATAATTTTAATCTACAAGCATATTATTTAAGAAAAAACAAATGCAATGGATTATAATAAGAAGTTTCCCCCTACCCTCAAGAGATATATGCTTCACCCAACATTGAAGGTTGGGATTGCTATTTATAATATTCTTCTAATAAATTGTATTTTCTACAATTCAGTCCATTACTTGTATTTCTCCTCAATAACTAATTCAAATATAATGTTTTTCTCATTACTCAAAATGAAATGACATTAATAATAAATTTTAAAATCAAAACATTGCATTGTTACAATTTTTAGAATTTTAAAGTCTTTTAAGGATAAATGCATTGTTAATAATCAGTTGAACACAAATTTTGTAATTTGTTTAATTGTCTCCTATGCCACAATGCAATTTGAAATGATTTATGTAATTTTTGGGTACAAACATGGAATCTAAAAGTTAGTTTGCCCACTCCCTTTTAGAGATTTATACTTGACTCAACATTGAAACTTGGGATTGTTATTTGTAATATCCATCCACTAAAGTGTATTTTATTCGAGTGACTTCATTACTTGTATTTTCCTTCAATTAACATATTCAAATATTATATTTTTCTCCCTCCACAAAATGTAGTGGCATTAATAATAAAATTAAAAATTAAAATGTTGCATTTTTACAATTTTTTGAATTTTAAAGTCTTATTGGGATTAATGTACTGTTAATTATTAGTTGAATTTAAATTTTGAAATTTTTTTTAATTGTCTCCTTTACCCTAATGCAATTTGTGATGATTTCTATTGTTTCAATTTACAAACATATTACATAAGAAAGAGCAAACGCAATGGACTCTAATAGGAAGTTTTTCCACTCCCCTATAAAGATATATGCTTAACCCAACATTGAAGTTTGAGATTGCTATTTATAATATTCATCCACTAAAGTGTATTTTATTCAAGTGAGTCCATTACTTGTATTTTTGTTCAATTAACGCATTCAAATATTATATTTTTCTCACCACTCAAAATGCAATGACATTAACAATAAATAGAAAAATCAAAAAGTTACATTTTTAAAATTTTTAGAATTTTAAAGTTTTCTACTAATTAAAAAATTGTGAATAATCAATTGAATTTAAATTTTGTAATTTTTGTAATTATCTCCTTTGCCCCAGTGCAATTTGAATTGATTTTAGTCTGCAAACATATTACTTAAGAAAAAGCACATGCAATGGACTCTAAAAATTAATTTGCACACTCCCCTCTAGAGATTTAATGCTTGACCTAATGTTGAAGCTTGCGATTGCTATTTGTAATATCCATCCACTAAAGTGTATTTTATTCAAGTGAGTTCATTACTTGTATTTTTTTTCAATTAACATATTCAAATTTTATGTTTTTGTCACCACTTTAAATGCAATGACATTAAAAATAAATTTAAAAATCAAAACATTTCATCTTTACAATTTTTAGAGTTTTAAAGTTTTCTACGGATAAATGCATTGTTAATAATCAGTTGAATTTAAATTTTGTAATTTTTTTAATTGTCTCCTTTGCCCCAATGCAATTTGCAATGATTTCGATAATTTTAGTTAGCAAACATATTACTTAAGAAAAAGCAAATGCAATGAATTCTAATAAGAAGTTTTCCCAGTCCCCTCTAGAGATATATATACTTCACCCAACATTAAAGTTTAGGATTGTTATTTATAATATTCATCCACTAAAGTGTATGTTATTCAAGTGAGTCCATTACATGTATTTTTCTTCAATTAAGATATTTAAGTATTATATTTTTCTCGCCACTCAAAATTCAATGGCATTAATGATAAATTTAAATGTCAAAATATTGCATTTTTAGAAATTTTACAATTTTAAAGTCAATTAGGGATAAATGCATAATCAATAATTAGTTGAATTTAAATTTTGTAATTTTTTTTAATTGTCTTCTTTGCTATAATGTAATTTGAAATAATTTATCTAATTTTTGGGAACAAACATCTTACTTAAGAAAAAGCAAATGCAATGAACTCTAATAAGAAGTTTACCCACTCTTGTCTAGAGATTTATGCTTGACTTAACAATAAAGCTTAAGATTGCTATTTGTAATATTCATCCACTAAAGTGTATTTTATTCAATTAGGTCCATTACTTGTATTTTTCTTCAATTAACATATTAAAATTTTATATTTTTCACACCACTCAAAGTGCAATGGCATTAACAATAAATTTAAAAATCAAAACATTGCAATTTTACAATTTTTAGAATTTTAAAGTCTTCTAGGGATAAATGCATTATTAATTATTAGCTGAATTTAAATTTTGTAATTTTTTTAATTGTCTCCTTTGCTATAATGCAAATTCGAATGATTTATCTAATTTTTGGGAATAAACATCTTACTTAAGAAAAAGCAAATGCAATGAACTCTAATAAGAAGTTTCCTCACTCTCCTATAGAGATATGATTGGCCCAACGTTGAAGTTTGGGATTCTTATTTATAATATTCTTCCAGTAAAGTGTATTTTCTACAATTAAGTCCATTACTTGTATTTTCTTCAATTAACATATTAAAATTTTATGTTTTTCTCACCACTCATTATGCAATGACATTAACAATAAATTTAAAAATAAAAACATTGCATTTTTACAATTTTTAGAATTTTAAAGTCTTATGGGGATAAATGCATTGTCAATTATTAGTTGAATTTAAATTTTGTAATTTTTTAATTGTCTCCTTTACAATAATGCAATTTGAAATGATTTATCTAATTTTTGGGAACAAATATCTTACTTAAGAAAAAGTAAATGCAATGAACTCTAATTAGAAGTTAGAAGTTTACCCACTCCCCTCTAAATATTTATGCTTGAGCCAACATTAAAGCTTAGAATTGCTATTTGTAATATCCATCCATTAAAGTGTATTTTATTCAAGTGAGTTCACTGCTTGTATTTTTCTTCAATTAACATATTCAAATATTATGTTTTTCTCACCACTTATAATGCAATGGCATTAACAATAAATTGAAAAATCAAAACATTGCATTTTTACAATTTTAGAATTTTAATGTTTTCTATGGTTAAAAGCATTATGAATAATCAATTGAATTTAAATTTTGTAATTTTTTTAATTGTCTCCTTTGCCCCAATGCAATTTGTAATGATTTCTATAATTTTAGTCTGCAAACATATTACCTAAGAAAAAGTGCGTGCAATGGACTCTAAAAAGAAGTTTGCCCACTCCCCTCTAGAGATTTATGCTTGACCCAACATTGAAACTTGGGATTGCTATTTGTAACATCCATCCACTATGGTGTATTTTATTCAAATGAGTTTATTACTTATATTTTTCTTCAATTAAAATATTCAAATATTATGTTTTTCTCACCACTCAAAATGCAATGGCATTAATAATAAAATTAAAAATCAAAACGCTGCATTTTTACAATTGTTAGAATTTCAAAGTTTTCTAGGGATAAATGTATTGCCAATAATCAATTGAATTTAAATTTTGTAATTTTTTTAATGATCTCCTTTGTCACAATGCAATTTGTAATGATTTCTACAATTTTAGTCTACAAATATATTACATAAGAAAAGCAAATGCAATGGATTCTAAGAAAAAGTTTCCCCACTCCCCTCTAGAGATAGATACTTGACCCAATATTGGAGTTTGGGATTGCTATTTATAATATTCACCCACTAAAGTGTATTTTATTTAAGTGAATCCATTACTTGTATTTTTCCTCAATTAACATATTCAAATATTATATTTTTCTCACCACTTAAAATGCAATGGCATTAAAAACAAATTTAAAAATCAAAACATTGCATTTTTACAATTTTTGGAATTTTAAAGTTTTTCACAAATAAAAGAATTGTCAATAATTAGTTGAATTTAAATTTTGTAATTTTTTTATTTCTCTCCTTTGCCCCAATGCAATTTGTAATGATTTCTATGATTTTAGTCTACAAATATATTACTTAAGAAAAAACGCATGCAATGGACTCTAAAAAGGAGTTTACCCACTCCCCTCAAGAGATTTATGCTTGACTCAACATTAAAGCTTGGGATTGCTATTTATAATATTTATCCACTAAAGTGTATTTTATACAATTGAGTCCATTAGTTGTATTTTTGTATAATTAACATATTTAAATATTATGTTTTGTCGTGTCATCCAAATGCAATGACATTAACAATATACTAAAAAAACAAAACATTGCATTTTTTTAATTTCTAGAATTTTAATGTTTTCTAAGGATAAATGTATTGTCTTATTTATATAATTTTAGTCTGTAAACGCATTAGTTAAGAAAAGACAAATGCAATGGACTCCAATAGGAGGTTTCGCCACTACCCTCTAGATATATATGCTTGACTTAATATCGAAGTTTGGGATTGTTATTTATAATATTCTTCCACTAAAGTGTATTTTCTACAATTGAGTCCATTACTTGTATTTCTCTTCAATTAAGCTATTCAAATATAATTTTTTTGCTCACCATTAAAAATGTAATGACATTAACAATAAATTTAAAAGTCAAAACATTGCATTTTTACAATTTTTAGAATTTTAGAGTCTTTTAAGGATAAATACATTGTTAATTATTAGTTGAATTGAAATTTTGTAATTTTTTTAATTGTCTCCTTTGCCATAATGCAATATGAAATGATTTATCTAATTTTTTGGAACAAATATCTTACTTAAGAAAAAGCAAATGCGATGAACTTTAATTAGAAGTTTACCCACTCCCCTCTAAAGATTTATGCTTGAGCCAACATTAAGGCTTAGGATTGCTATTTGTAATATCCATCCTTAAAGTGTATTTTATTGAAGTGAGTTCACTACTTGTATTTTTCTTCAATTAACATATTCAAATATTATGTTTTTCTCACCACTCAAAATGCAATGACATTAACAATAAATCAAAAAAATCAAAACATTGCATTTTTACAATTTTTAGAATTTTAATGTTTACTACGGTTAAAAGCACTGTGAATAATTAGTTGAATTTAAATTTTATAATTTTTTTAATTGTCTCCTTTGCCCCAATGCAATTTGTAATTATTTCTATATTTTTAGTCTATAAACATATTACTTAAAAAAAGTGAATGCAATGGAATCTAAAACGAAGTTTGCCCACTCCCCTATAGAGATTTATGCTTGACCCTACATTGAAGCTTAGGATTACTATTTGTAATATCCATCCACTAAAGTGTATTTTATTCAAGTGAGTTCATTACTTGTATTTTTCTTCAATTAGCATAGTCAAATTTCTCTCCACTTAAAATGCAATGTCATTAACAATAAAATTAAAAATCAAAATGATTCATTTTTACAATTTTTAGAATTTTAAAGTCTTCAAGGGATAAATGCATTGTTAATTATCAGTAGAATTTAAATTTTGTAATTTTTTTAATTGTCTCCTTTTCCCCAATGCAATTTGTAAGCATTACTTAAGGAAAAACAAATGCAACAGACTATAATAAGAAGTTTCCCCGGTCCCCTCCAAAGATATATGGTTCACCGAACATTAAAACTTAGGATTGTTATTTATAATATTTTTCCACTAAAGTGTATTTTCTACAATTGAGTCCATTACTTGTATTTCTCTTCAATTAACATATTCAAATATAATGTTTTTCTTACCACTCCAAATGCAATGACATTAATAATAAATTTAACAATCAAAACATTGCATTTTTACAATTAGTTGAATTTAAATTTTGTAATTTTTTTAATTCTCTCCTTTGCCACAATGCAATTGGAAATGATTTATCTAATTTTTGGGTAGAAAAATATTACTTAAGAAAAAGCTTATGCAATTGACTCCAAAAACAAGTTTGCCCACTCCCCTCTAGAGATTTATGCTTGACCCAACAATGAAGCTTAGGATTGCTATTTGTAATATCCATCCACTAAAGTGTATTTTATTCATGTGAGTTCATTACTTGTATTTTTCTTAAATTAACATATTCAAATATTATGTTTTTCTCACCCCTCAAAATATAGTGGCATTAACAATAAAATTAAAAATCAAAATGTTGCATTTTTATAATTTTTAGAATTTTAAAGTCTTCTAGTGATAAATGGATTGTCAATTATAAGTTGAATTTAAATTTTGTAATTTTTTTAGTTGTCTCCTTTGCCCCAATGCAATTTGTAATGATTTCTATAATTTTAATCTACAAGCATATTACGTAAGAAAAAACAAATGCAATGGACTATAATAAGAAGTTTCCCCCTCCCCTAAAGACATATATGCTTGACCCAACATTGAAACTTGGGATTGCTATTTATAATATTCTTCCACTAAAGTGTATTTTCTACAACTGAGTCCATTACTTGTATTTCTCTTCAATAACTTATTCAAATATAATGTTTTTCTCACCACTCAAAATGCAATGGCATTAACAATAAAATTAAAAATCAAAACGTTGCATGTTTACAATTTTTAAAAGTTTAAAGTTTTCTATGGATAAAAGCATTGTGAATAATGAGTTGAATTTAAATTTTGTAATTTTTTTAATTGTCTCCTTTACCCCAATTCAATTTGTAATGATTTCTATAAATTTAGACTGCAAACATATTACTTAAGAAAAAGCGCATACAATGGATTTTAAAAAGAAGTTTGCCCACTCCCCTCTAGAAATTTATACTCGACCCAACAATGAAGCTTAGGATTCCTATTTGTAATATCCATCTACTAAAATGTATTTTATTCAAGTGAGTTCATTACTTGTATTTTTCTTTGACTAACTTATTCAAATATTATGTTTCTCATCACTCAAAAGGCAATGACATTAACAATAAAATTAAAAATCAAAACATTGCATTTTTACAATTTTTGAATTTTAAAGTCATCTAAGGATAAATGTATTGTCAATTATTAGTTGAATATAAATTTTGTAATTTTTTAATTGTCTCCTTTTCCCTAATGCAATTTGTAATGATTTCTATAATTTTAATCTGCAAACATATTACTTAAGAAAAAGCAAATGCAATGGACTCTAATAAAAGTTTTCTCATCCCCCTTTAAAGATATATGTTTGACTCAACATTAAAGCTTGGGATTGCTATTTATAATATTCATCCACTAAAGTGTATTTTATTCAAGTGAGTCCATCACTTGTATTTGTCTTCAATTAACATATTCAAATATTATTTTTTCTCGCTACTCAAAATGCTATGTCATTAATAATAAATTTAAAAATCAAAACACTACAAACTTTTAGAATATTAAAATCTTCTAGGGATACATGCGTTCTCAATAATCAATTGAATTTGAATTTGGTAATTTTTTTAATTGTCTCCTTTGCCACAATGCAATTTGAAATGATTTATATAATTTTTGGGTACAAACATATTACTTAAAAAAGCAGATGTAATGAACTCTTAAGAAACGTTTGCCCACTCCCCTCTAGAGATTTATGGTTGACCCAACATTGAAACTTGGATTGCTATTTGTAATATCCATCCATTAAAGTGGATTTTATTCCAGCGAGTTCATTACTTGTATTTTTCTTCAATTAACTTGTTTAAATATTATTTTTTTCTCACCACTCAAAATGCAATGGAATTAACAATAAAATTAAAAATCAAAACGTTGCATTTTTACAATTTTAAGAATTTTAAAGTCTTATAGGGATAAATGGATTGTCAATTATCAATTGAATTTAAATTTTGTAATTTTTTAAATTGTCTCCTTTGCCCTAATGCAATTTGTAATGATTTCTATAATTTTAATCTGCAAGCATATTACTTAAGAAAAAACAAAAAGCAGTGAACTATAATAAGAAGTTTTCTCACTCCCCTTTAGAGATATATGTTTGACTTAACATTAAAGCTTGGGATTGCTTTTATAATATTTATCCACTGACGTGTATTTTATTCAAATGAGTCCATCACTTGTATTTTCCTTCAATTAACATATTCAAATATTATGTTTTTCTCGCTACACAAAATATAATGTCATTAAGAATAAATTTAAAAATCAAAACATTGCAATTTTACAACTTTTAGAATTTTAAAGTCTTATAGGGATACATGCATTCTCAATAATCAGTTGAATTTAAATTTTGTAATTTTTTAATTGTCTTCTTTGCCAAAATTCAATTCTAATGATTTCTATAATTTTAGTTTGCAAACCTATTACTTAAGAAAAAGCAAACACAATGGACTCTAATAAGAAGTTTTCCCACTCCCCTCTAAAAATATGTGATTGACCCAACATTAAAACTTGAGATTGCTATTTATAATATTCATCTATTAAAGTGTATTTTATTCAAGTGAGTCCATTACTAGTATTTTTCTTCATAACATATTCACATATTATATTTTTCTCTCTTNTTTAGAATATTAAAGGTTCTTCGTAGGATACATACCGTTGTCAATAATCAGTTGAATTTGAATTTGGTAATTTTTTTTAATTGTTCTCCTTTGACACAATACAATTTGAAATGATTTATCTAATTTTTGGGTACAAACATATTACTTAAAAAAGCAGATGCAATGGACTCTTAAGAAAAGTTTGCCCACTCCCCTCTAGAGATTTATGGTTGACCTAACATTCAAACTTAGGATTACTATTTGTAATATTCATCTATTAAAGTGTATTTTATTCAAGTCAGTCCATTACTAGTATTTTTCTTCAATTAACATATTCAAATATTATATTTTTCTCTCTTCTCAAAATGCAATGACATTAATTATAAATTTAAAAATCAAAACATTGAAATTTTACAATTTTTAGAATTTTAAAGTCTTGGGATAAATGCATTGTCAATAAGCAGTTGAATTTAAATTTTGTAATTTTTTAAATGTTTCCTTTGCCACAATGTAATTTAAAATGATTTATCTAATTTTTGGGTACAAACATATTACTTAAAAAAGGCAGATGTAATGGACTCTTAAAAAAAAATTTGCCCACTCCCCTCTAGAGATTTATGGTTGGCCCAACATTGAAACTTGGGATTGCTATTTGTAATATCCATCCATTAAAGTGGATTTTATTCTAGTGAGTTCAGTACTTATATTTTTCTTCAATTAACTTATTCAAATATTATGTTTTTCTCACCACTCAAAATGCAATGACATTAACAATAAAATCAAAAATCAAAACGTTGCATTTTTACAATTTTTAGAATTTCAAAGTCTTCTAGGAATAAATGGATTGTCAATTATTAGTTGAATTTAAATTTTGTAATTTTTTTAATTGTCTCCTTTGCCCCAATGCAATTTGTAATGATTTCTATAATTTTAATCTGCAAGCATATTACTTAAGAAAAAATAAATGCAATGGACTATAATAAGAAGTTTCCCCCTCCCCTCAAGAGATATATGCTTGACCCAACAATGAAGCTTGGGATTGCTATTTATAATATTTTTCCACTAAAGTGTATTTTCTGCAATTGAGTCCATTACTTGTATCTCTCTTCAATAACTTATTCAAATATAATGTTTTTCTTACCACTCAAAAGGCAATGGCATTAACAATAAAATTAAAAATTAAAACATTACATTTTTACAATTTTTAGAATTTAAAGTTTTCTACGAATAAAGGCATTGTGAAGAATCAGTTGAATTTAAATTTTATAATTTTTTTAATTGTCTCCTTTGCCCTAATGCAATTTGTAATGATTTCTATAATTTTAGTCTGCAAACATATTACTGACGAAAAAACAAATGCAATGGATTATAATAAAAAGGTTCCCCCTCCCCTCTAGAGGTATATGCTTGACCTAACATTGAAGCTTGGGATTGCTATTTATAAGATTCCTTCACTCAAATGTATTTTTTACAATTAATTCCAATACTTGTATTTCTTTTCAATTAACTTATTCAAATATAATGTTTTTCTCAGCATTGAAAATGCAATGGCATTAATAATAAATTTAAAACTTAAAACATTGCATTTTTACAATATTTAGAATTTTAAAGACTTCTAGGGATAAATGCATTGCCAATTATCAGTTAAATTTAAGTTTTATAATTTTTTTTATTGTCTCCTTTGCCACAATGCAATTGGAAATGATTTATCTAATTTTAGGGTAAAACATATTACTTGAGAAAAAACAGATGCAATGGACTCCAAAAAAAAGTTTGCCCACTCCCCTCTAGAGATTTATGGTTGACTCAACATTGAAGCTTAGGATTGCTATTTGTAATATCCATCCACTAAAGTGTGTTTTATTCAAGTGAGTTCATTACTTGTATTTTTCTTCAATTAACTTATTCAAATATTATGTTTTTTTCACCATACAAAATGCAATGACATTAATAATAATATTAAAAACCAAAACATTGCATTTTTACAATTTTTAGAATTTTTAAGTTTTCTATAGATAAAAGCATTGTGAATAATGAGTTGAATTTAAATTTTGTAACTTTTTTAATTATCTCCTTTGCCCCAATGCAATTTGTAATGATTTCTATAATTTTAGTCTACAAACATATTACTTAAGAAAAAGTGCATACAATGGACTCTAAAAGGAAGTTTGCCCACTCCTCTCTAAAGATTTATGCTAGACCCAACATTGAAGTTTGGGATGATTATTTATAATATTCATCCATTAAGGCGTATTTTATTCAAGTGTGTCCATTAGAGATATATGTTTGACCCAACATTTATGCTTAGGAGGACTATTTATAATATCCATCCACTAAAGTGTATTTTATATAATTCAGTTCATTACTTGTATTTTTGTTCAATTAAGATGTTCAAATATTATGTTTTTCGTGCCATGCAAAATCAAATGACATTAACAATATATTAAAAAATCAAAATATTGCATTTTTTTTTTTATTTTTAGAATTTTAATCTCTTATAGGGATAAATTTATTGTCAATAATTAGTTGAATTTAACTTTTGTAAATTTTTTAATTGTCTCCCTGGCGACAATGCCATTTGTAATGATTTCCATAATTTTAGTCTGCAAACAAACTCCTTAAGAAAAAGCAAATGCAATCGACTCTAATAAGAAGTTTTCCTACTCCCCCCTAGAGATTTATACTTCACCCAACATTGAAGATTGAGATTACTATTTATAATATTCTTTCACTAAAGTGTATTTTATTCAAGTAAGTCCATTACTTGTATTTTCCTTCAATTTTTATATTCAAATATTATGTTTTTCTCACCACTCAAAATGAAATGGCATTAACAATAAATTGAAAAATCAAAACATTGCATTTTTACAACTTTTAGATTTTAAAGTCTTCTACAGATACATGTATTCTCCATAATCAATTGAATTTCAATTTTATAACTTTTTTAATTGTCTCCTTTGCCACAATGCAATTTATAATGATTTCTATAATTTTAGTTTGTAAACATGTTACTTAAGACAAAGAAAATGCAATGGACTCTAATAAGAAGTTTCCCCACTCCCTTCTAGAGATTTATGCTTGACCCAACATTAAAGCTTAGGATTGCTATTTATAATAGTCATCCACTAAAGTGAATTTTATTTAAGTGAGTCCATTTCTTGTATTTTTCTTCAATTAACATATTCAAATATTACGTTTTTCTCACCACTCAAAATGGAATGACATTAACAATAAATTTAAAAATCAAAACATTGCATTTTTACAATTTTTAGAATTTTAAAGTCTTTTAAGGATAATTGTATTGTCAATAATCAGTTGAATTGAAATTTTGTGATTTTTTTAATTATCTCCTTTGCCAGAATGCAATTTATAATGATTTCTATAATTTTAGTTTGCATACATATCACTTAAGAAAAAGCAAATGCAATGGACTCTAATAAGAAATTTCTCCACTCCTCTCTAAAGATTTATGCTTCACCCAACATTGAAACTTGGGATTGCTATTTATAATGTTTATTCACTAAAGTGTATTTTATTCAAGTAAGTCCATTACTTGTATTTGTCTTCAATTTTCATATTCAAATATTATGTTTTTCTCCCCACTCAAAATGCAATGGCATTAAAAATAAATTTGAAAATCAAAATATTGCATTCTTACAATTTTTAGACTTTTAAAATCTTCTAGAAATGCATGCATTCTTCGTAATGAGTTTAATTTAAATTTTGTAATTCTTTTAATTGTCTCCTTTGCCATAATGCAATTTGTAATGATTTCTATAATTTTAGTTTGCAAACATATTACTTAAGAAAAAGCAAATACAATGGACTGTAATAAGAAGTTTCCCCACTCCCCTATAGAGATTTATGCTTGATCCAGCATTGAAGTTTGGGATTGCTATTTATAATATTCTTCCACTAAAGTGTATTTTATTCAAGTGAGTCCATTACTTGTATTTTTCTTCAATTTTCATATTCAAATATTATGTTTTTCTCACCACTCAAAATGCAATGACATTAACAATAAATTTTTAGACTTTTAAAGTCTTCTAAGGATAAATGCATTGTCAATAGTTAGTTGAATTTAAATTTTGTAATTTTTTTTAATTGTCTCCTTTGCCACAATGCATTTTATAATGATTTATACAATTTTAGTCTGCAAACATATTACTTAAGAAAAAACAAATGCAATGGACTCTAATATGAAGTCTCCCCACTCCCCTCTAAAGATATATGTTTGACCCAACATTTATGCTTGGGAGGACTATTTGTAATATCCATCCACTAAAGTGTATTTTATACAATTCAATCCGTTACTTGTATTTTTGTTCAATTAAGATGTTCAAATATTATGTTTTTCTCACCACTCAAAATGCAATGATATTCACAATAAATTTAAAAATCAAAACATTGCATTTTTACAACTTTAATAATTTAAAGTCTTGTAAAGATACATGCATTCTCCATAATCAATTGAATTTAAATTTTGTAATTTTTTTAATTGTCTCCTTTACCACAATGCATTTTGTAATGATTTCTATAATTTTAGTTTGGAAACATATTATTTAAGAAAAAGCAAATGCAATGGAATCTAATATAAAGTTTTCCCACTCCCCTCTAGAAATTTATGCTTGACCCAACATTGAAACATGAGATTGCTATTTATAATATATATCTACTTAAGTGTATTTTATACAACTGAGTCCATTATTGTATTTTTGTTCAATTAAGATGTTCAAATATTATGTTTTTCACGCCATTCAAAATCCAATGACATTAACAATATATTAAAAAAATAAAAACATTGTATTTTTTTAATATTTAGAATTTTAATGTCTTTTAAGGATAAATGCATTGTCAATAATCAATTGAATTTAAATTTTGTAAATTTTTTAATTGTCTCCTCTGCCACAATGTCATTTGTAATGATTTCTATTATTTTAGCTTGTAAACAAATTACATAAGAAAAAGCAAATGCAATGGAATATAATAAGAAGTTTTCCACTCCCCTTTAGATATATGCTTGACCCAACATTGAAACTCGGGATAATTATTTATCATATTAATCTACTAAAGTGTATTTTATGCAATTGAGTCCATAACTTGTATTTTTCTTCAATTAACATATTCAAATATTATTTTTTTCTCACCACTCAAATGCAATGGTATCAACAATAAATTTAAACAACGAAACATTGCCTTTTACAATTTTAACCATTTTAAAGTCATTTAGGGATAAATGCATAGTTAATAATCAGTTGAATTTAAATTTTGTAATTTTTTTAATTGTCTCCTTTGCCACAATGTAATTTGAAATGATTTATCTGATTTTTATATACAAATATATTACTTCAAAAAAAGCAAATGCAATGAATTATAATAAGGAGTTTCCCCACTCCCTTATAAAGATTTATGCTTGACCCAACATTGAAACTTGAGATTGCTATTTATAATTATGATCCACTAAAGTGTATTTTATTCAAGTGAATCCATTTCTTGTATTTTTCTTCAATTAACATATTCAAATATTATGTTTTTCTCACCACTCAAAATGCAATGGTATTAACAATAAATTTTAAAATCAAAACACTGCATTTTTACAATTTTTAGAATTTTAAGGTCATCTAGGGATACATGCATTGTCAATTATTAGTTGAATTTAACTTTTGTAATTTTTTTAATTCTCTCCTTTGCCACAATTAAATTTGTAATAATTTCTATAATTTTTGTCTGCAAACATATTCCTTGACCTAACTTTGAAACTTGAGATTGGTATTTATAATATTCTTCCTCTAAAGTATATTTTATACCAGTGAGTCCATTACTTGTATTTTTCTTCAATTAACACATTCAAATATTATGTTTTTCTCTCTACTCAAAATACAGAGGCATTAACATTAAATTTAAAAATCAAAACATTGTATTTTTACAATTTTTAGAATTTTAAGGTTTTCTAGGGATACATGCATTGTCAATTATCAGTTGAATTTAACATTTGTAATTTTTTTAATTCTCACCTTTGCCACAATGCAATTTATAATGATTTAACTAATCTTTGGGTACAAAGGTATCACTTAAGAAAAAGCAAATGCAATTGACTCTAATAAGAAGTTTCGCCACTCCCCTCTAGAGATACATGCTTAACCTAGCATTTAAACTTGAGATTGCTATTTATAATATTCATCCACTAAAATATATTTTATACATTTGAGTTCATTACTTGTATGTTTCATCAATTAACTTATTCAAATATTATGTCTTTCACACCACTCAAGATGCAATGTTATTAACAATAAATTTAAAAATCAAAACATTGTGTTTTTACAATTTTTAGAATTTTAAAGTCTTCTAGGGATAAAAGCATTGTCAATAATCAGTTGAATGTAAATTTTGCAACTTTTTTAATTGTCTCCTTTGCCACAATGCAATTTGTAATGATTTCTATAATTTCAGTATTCAAACATATTACTTAAGAAAAAACAAATGCAATAGACTTTAATAAGAAATTTTCTCACTGCCCTCTAGAGATTTATGCTTCACCCAACATTGAAACTTAGGATTGCTATTTATAATATTCTTCCACTAAAGTCTATTTTATACAATTGAGTCTATTACTTGTATTTTTCTTAAATTAAAATATTCAAATATTACGTTTTTCTCACTACGCAAAATGCAATGGTATTCATAATAAATTTAAAAATCAAAACATTGCATTTTTACAACTTTTATAATTTAAAGTCTTCTAGAGATACATGCATTCTCCATAATCAGTTGAATTTATGTTTTGTAATTTTTTTAATTGTCTCCTTTACCACAATGCATTTTGTAATGATTTCTATAATTTTAGTATGCAAACATATTACTTTAGAAAAAGCAAATGCAATGGACTTTAATATGAAAATTTCCCACTCCCCTCTAGAGATTTATTCTTGATCTAACATTGAAACATGTGATTGCTATTTATAATATATATCCACTAAAGTGTATTTTATACAATTGAGTCCATTATTGTATTTTGGTTCAACTAAGATGTTCAAATATTATATTTTTCACGTCATTCAAAATCCAATGGCATTAACAACATATTAAAAAATAAAAACATAGCATTTTTTTTAATTTTTAGAATTTTAATGTCTTTTAGGGATAAATGCATTGTCAATAATCAATTAAATTAAAATTTTATAAATTTTTTAATTGTCTTCTCTGCCACAATGTCATTTATAATGACCCAACATTGAAACTTGGGATTGCTATTTATCATATTAATTCACTAAATTGTATTTTATGCAATTGAGTCCATAACTTGTATTTTTCGTCAATTAACATATTCAAATATTATGTTTTTCTCACCACTCAAATGCAATGGTATCAACAATAAATTTAAACATTGAAACATTATATTTTTACAAATTTTAGAATTTTAAAGTCTTCTAAGGATAAATGCATTGTCAATAATTAATTGAATTTAAATTTTATAATTTTTTTAATTGTCTCCTTTGCCACAATGCAATTTGTAATAATTTTTATAATTTTTATCTGCAAACATATTATTTGACCTAACTTTGAAGCTTGAGATTGGTGTTTATAATATTCTTCCCCTAAAGTATATTTTATACAAGTGAGACCATTACTTGTATTTTTCCTCATTTAACATATTCAAATATTATATTTTTCTCACCATTGAAAATGCAGAGGCATTAACATTAAATTTAAAATTCAAAACATTGCATTTTTACAATTTTTAGAATTTTAAAGTCTTATAGGGATAAATTCATTGTTAATAATCAGCTGAATTTAAATTTTGTAATTTTTTTTAATTGTCTCCTTTGCCATAATGCAATTTGAAATGATTTAACTAATTTTTAGGTATAAACGTATTGCTTAAGAAAAAGCAAATGCAATGGACTCTCATAAGAAGTTTTGCTACTCCCCTTTAGAGATACATGTTTGACCTAGCATTTAAGCTTGGGATTGCAATTTATAATATTTATCCACTGAAGTATATTTTATACATTTGAATTCATTACTTGTATGTTTGATCAATTAATATATTCCAAGATTATGTTTTTCTCACCACTAAAGATGCAATGTCATTAAGAATAAATTTAAAAATCAAGACATTGCATTTTTAGAATTTGTAGAATTTTAAAGTGTTTTAGGGGTAAATGCATCGTCAATAATCAGTTGAATGTAAATTTTGTAATTTTTTTAATTGTCTCCTTTGCCACAATATGATTTGTAATAATTTATATAATTTCAATCTACAAACAAATTACTGAAGAAAAAACAAATGTAATGGACTATAATAAGAAGTTTCCCCCTCTCCTCTAAAGATTTATGCTTGACCCAATATTGAAACGTGAGATTGTTATTTATAATATATATCCACTAAAGTGTATTTTATATAATTGAGTCCATTTTTGTATTTTTGTTCAATTAAGATGTTCAAATATTATGTTTTTCACGCCATTCAAAATCCAATGGCATTAACAACATATTAAAAAAAAACATTGCATTTTTTTTAATTTTTAGAATTTTAATGTCTTTTAGGGATAAATGTATTGTCAATAATCAATTGAATTAAAATTTTGTAAATTTTTTAATTGTCTTCTCTACCACAATGCCATTTTTAATGACCCAACATTGAAGTTTAGGATTGCTATTTATCATATTAATCCACTAAAGTGTATTTTATGCAATTGAGTCCATAGCTTGTATTTTTCTTCAATTAACATATTCAAATATTATGTTTTTCTCACTACTCAAATGCAATGGTATCAATAATATATTTAAACATTGAAATGTTGCCTTTTACAATTTTTACAATTTTAAAGTCATTTAGGGATAAATGCATAATCAATAATCAATTGAATTTAAATTTTGTAATTTTTTTAATTGTCTTCTTTGCCACAATGTAATTTGAAATGATTTATCTGATTTTTATGTATAAACTTATTACTTTAGAAAAAGCAAATGTAATGGATTATAATAAAGAGTTTCCCCACTCCCCTCTAGAGATTTATGCTTGACCCAACATTGAAGCTTAAGATTGCTATTTATAATTGTCATCCACTAAAGTGTATTTTATTCAAGTGAGTCATTTCTTGTATTTTTCTTCAATTAACATATTCAAATATTATGTTTTTCTCTCCACTCAAAATGCAATGGCATTAACAATAAAGTTTAAAATCAAAACATTGCATTTTTATAATTTTTAGAATTTTAAGGTCTTCTAGGGATACTTGTATTGTCAATTATGAGTTGAATTTAACTTTTGTAATTTTTTTTAATTCTCTCTTTTACCACATTGCAATTTGTAATGATTTTTATAATTTTAGTTTGCAAACGTATTAGATAAGAAAAAGCAAATGCAATAGACTCTAATAAGAAGTTTTCCCACTCCGCTCTAGAGATATATGTTTGACCTAATATTGAAACTTGGCATTGCTATTTAAAATATTTTTCCACTAAAGTGTATTTTATACAACTGAGTCCATTACATGTAGTTTTATTCAATTAACATATTCAAATAATATGTTTTTCTCACCACTCAAATGCAATAGCATTAACAATAAATTTAAAAATTGAACATTGCCATTTCAAAATTTTTACAATTTTAGAGTCATCTAGGGATAAATGCATTGTCAATAATTAGTTGAATTTATAATTTGTAATTTTTAACTTGTCTCATTTGCCACAATGCAATTTGATATAATTTATCTAATTTTTGGGTTCACACATATTACTTAAGAAAAAGCAAATGCAATAGACTCTAATAAAAAGTTTCCCCACTTCCCTCTAAGGATTTATGTTAGACCAAACATCAAAGCTTGGGATCACTATTTATAATATTCATCTACTAAAGTGTATTTTATTCTAATGAGTCCATTACTAGTATTTTTCTTCAATTAACATATTCAAACATTATGTCTTTTTCACTACTCAAAATGCACTGGCATGAACATTAAATTTAAAATTCAAAACATTGCATTTTTTACAATTTTTAGAATTTTAAAGTCTTATAGGGATAAATTCATTGTTAATAATCAGTTGAATTTAAATTTTGTAATTTTTTTAAATTGTCTCCTTTGCCATAATGCAATTTGAAATGATTTAACTAATTTTTGGGTACAAACGTATCACTTAAGAAAAAGCAAACGCAATGGACTCTAATAAGAAGTTTTGCTACTCCCTTTTAGAGATACATGCTTGACCTAGCATTTAAACTTGGAATTGTAATTTATAATATTCATCCACTGAAGTATATTTTATACATTTGAATTCATTACTTGTACATTTGATCAATTAATATATTCCAATATTATGTTTTTCTCACCACTAAAGATGCAATGTCATTAACAATAAATTTAAAAATCAAGACATTGTGTTTTTACAATTTTTAGAATTTTAAAGTCTTCTAGGGGTAAATACATTATCAATAATCAGTTGAATGTAAATTTTATAATTTTTTTAATTGTCTCCTTTACCACAATATGATTTTTAATAATTTATATAATTTCAGTCTACAAACAAATTACTGAAGGAAAAACAAATGTAATGGACTATAATAAGAAGTTTTCCCTCCCCAATAAAGATTTATGCTTGACCCAATATTGAAATGTGGGATTGTTATTTATAATATATATCCACTAAAGTGTATTTTATACAATTGAGTCCATTATTGTATTTTTGTTCAATTAAGATGTTCAAATATTATATTTTTCATGTCATTCAAAATCCAATGACATTAACAATATATTAAAAAATAAAAATATTGCATTTTTTTTTAATTTTTAGAATTTTAATGTTTGTTAAGGATAAATGTGTTGATAATAATCAATTGAATTTAAATTTTGTAAATTTTTTAATTGTCTCCTTTGCCACAATGCCATTTCTAATGACCTAACATTAAAGCTTAAGATTACTTGACCCAACATTGAAGACTATGATTGCTATTTATCATATTAATCTACTAAAGTGTATTTTATGGAATTGAGTCCATAGCTTGTTTTGTTCTTCAATTAACATATTCAAATATTATGTTTTTGTTACCACTCAAAATGCAATGGCATTAACAATAAATTTAAAAATCAAAAGATTGCATTTTCACAATTTTTAGAATTTTAAAGAATTCAAAGGATAAATGCATTGTTAATAATCAATTGAATGTAAATTTTGTAATTTTTTTAATTGTCTCCTTTGCCACAATGCAATTTGTAATGATTTTTATAATTTCAATCTAGAAACATATTACTTTAAAAAAAAAACAAATGCAATGGACTTTAATAAGAAGTTTCCCTACTCCCCTCTAGAGATTTATGCTTGACCCAACATTAAAGCTTATGATTGCTATTTATAATATTCATCCACTAAAGTGTATTTTATACTATTGAGTTTATTACTTATATTTTTCTTCAATTAACATATTTAAATATAATGTTTTTCTCACCACTCAAAATGCAATGGGATAAAAAATAAATTTAAAAATCAAAACATTGCTTTTTTACAATTTTTAGAATTTTAAAGTCTTCTAGGAATAAATGGATTATCAATAATCAGTTAAATTTAAATTTTGTAATTTTTTTAATTGTCTCCTTTTCCACCATGCAATTTGGAATGATTTATCTAATTTTTTGGTACAAATATATTACTTAAGAAAAAGCAAATGCAATGGACTCCAATAAGAAGTTTCCCCATTCCCCTCTAGATATTTACGCTTCACCCAACATGGAACCTTGAGATTGCTATTTACAATATTCATCTATTAAATTGTATTTTATACAATTGAGTCCATTACTTGTATTTTTCTTCAATTAACATATTCAAATATTACGTTTTTCTCACCACTGAAAATGCAATGATATAAACAATAAATTTAAAAATGAAAACATTGAATTTTTACAATTTTTAGACTTTTAAAATCTTCTAGGGATAAATACATTGTCAATAATTATTTAAAGTTAAATTTTGTAAATTTTTTAATTGTCTCCTTTGCCACAATGCAATTTGTAATGATTTCTACAATTTCAATTTGCAAACATATTACTTAGGAAAAGGCAAATACAATAGACTCTAATAAGAAGTTTTCCCACTCACCTCTAAACATTTATGCTTGACCCAATATTGATATTTGGGATTGCTATTTACAATATTTGTCCATTAAAGTGTATTTTATACAATTGAGTCCATTACTTGTTTTTTTCTTCAATTAGCATATTCAAATATTTTGCTTTTCTCACCACTTAAAATGCAATGGCATTAACAAGAAATTTAAAAATCAAAACATTGCATTTTTACAATTTTTGCAATTTTAAAATCTTCTAGGGATAAATGCATTGTTAATAATCAGTTGAATTTAAATTTTTGTAAATTTTTTAATTGTCTCCTTTGCCATAATGGTATTTGTAATGATTTCTATAATTTCAATTTGCAAACATATTACTTAAGAAAAAGCAAATACAGTGGACTCTAAGAAGAAGTTTCCCTACTCCCCTTAAAAGATTTATACTTGACCTAATATTGAAGATTGGGATTACCATTTATAATATTCATCCACTAAAGTGTATTTTATTTGAGTGAGTCCATTGCTTGTATTTTTCTTCATTAAAGATATTCACATATTATGTTTTTCTCACCACACTCAAAATTCAATGGAATTAACAATAAATTTAAAAATCAAAACATTGCATTTTAAAAATTTTTAGAATTTTAACGTCTTTTAGGGATAAATGCATTGTCAATAATCAGTTGAATTTAAATTTTCTAAATGTTTTAATTGCCTTCTTTGCCACAATGCAATTTGTAATGATTTCTACAATTTCAGTCTGCAAACATATTACTTAAGAAAAGGCAAATGCAATGGCCTTTAATAAGAATTTTTCCCACTCACCTCTAGAGATTTAAGCTTGAACCAATATTGATGTTTGGGATTCCTATTTACAATATTCATCCACTAAAGTATATCTTATACAATTGAGTTCATTACTTGTCTTTTTCTTCAATTAACCTATTCAAATATTATGTTTTTCTCACCACTCAAAATGCAATGGGATTAACAATAAATTTAAAAATCAAAATATTGCATTTTTACAATTTTTGAAATTTTAAAGTTTTATAGGGATAAATGCATTGGTAATAATTAGTTGAATTTAAATTTTCAAAATTTTGTTATTTGTGTCCTTGGCCACAATTCAATTTGAAACAATTTATCTAATTTTTGGATACAAACATATAACTTAAAAAAAAGCAAATGCAATAGGCTCTAATAAAAAGTTTCCCCATTCCCCTCAAGAGATTTATACTAGACCTAACATTGAAACTTGGGATTGCTATTTATAATATTCATCCATTAAAAATCAAAATATTGCATTTTTACAATTTTTGAAATTTTAAAGTTTTATAGGGATAAATGCATTGGTAATAATTAGTTGAATTTAAATTTTCAAAATTTTATTATTTGTGTCCTTGGCCACAATTCAATTTGAAACAATTTATCTAGTTTTTGGATACAAACATATAACTTAAAAAAAAGCAAATGCAATAGGCTCTAATAAAAAGTTTCCCCATTCCCCTCAAGAGATTTATGCTTGACCTAACATTGAAACTTGGGATTGCTATTTATAATATTCATCCATTAAAGTGTATTTTATTCATGTGAGTCCATTACTTGTATTTTTCTTCAATTAATATATCCAAATATTTTGTTTTTCTCACCACTCAAAATGCAATGGGATTATAAATAAATTTAAACAACAAAACATTGTGTATTTTCAATTTTTGAAATTTTAAAATCTTATAGGGATAACTGTTTTGTCAATAATCAGTTGAATTTAAATTTTGTAATTTTTTTAATTGTCTTATTTGCAACAATGTAATTTGAAATGATTTTTCTAATTTTAGGGTACAAACATATTACTTAAGAAAAAGCAAATGTAATGGACTCTAACAACAAGTTTCCCCACTTTCTTCTAGAGATTTACCCTTAACCCAACATTGAAACTTGGGATTGCTATTTATAATAGTAATCCATTAAGGTGTATTTTATACAAGTGAGTCCATTACTTATATTTTTCTTCAATTAGCATATTCAAATATTTTGCTTTTCTCACCACTCAAAATGCAATGACATTAACAAGAAATTTAAAAATCAAAACATTGCATTTTTACAATTTTTGCAATTTTAAAGTCTTCTAGAGATAAATGCATTGTTAATCATCAATTGAATTTAAATTTTGTAAATTCTTTAATTGTCTACTTTGCCACAATGGGGTTCGTAATGATTTATATAATTTCAGTTTGCAAACAGATTACTTAAGGAAAAGCAAATGCAATACACTCTAAGAAGGAGTTTCCCCACTCCCCTTTAAAAATGTATGCTAGGCCCAACATTAAAACTTGGGATTACTATGTATAATATTCATCCATTAAAGTGCATTTCATTCAAATGAGTTCATTACTTGTATTTTTCTTCAATAAATATATTCAAATATTATGTTTTTCTCACCACTAAAAATGCAATGATATTAACAATAAATTTAGAAATCAAAACATTGGGATAAATGCATTGTCAATAATCAATTGAATTTGAATTTTGTAAATTCTTTAATTGTCTCCTTTGCCACAATGGAATTCATAATGATTTCTATAATTTCAGGTTGCAAACATATTACTTATGGAAAAGCAAATGCAATGGACTCTAAGAAGGAGTTTCCCCTCTCCCCTTTAAAGATTTATGCTAGGCCCAACATTGAAGCTTGGGATTACTATTTATAATATTCATCCACTAAAGTGTATTTGATACAATTAAGTCTATTAGTTGTTTTTCTCTTTAATTAACATATTCAAATATTACATTTTTCTCATCACTCAAAATGTAATGAGATTAACAATAAATTTAAAAATCAAAATAGTGCATTTTTACAATTTTAAAGTCTTTTAGGGATAAATGCATTGTCAATAATCAATTGAATTTAAATTTTGTAATTTTATGAATTGTCTTATTTGCCACAATGCAATTTGAAATGATTTTTCTAATTTTAAGGTACTAACATATTACTTAAGAAAAAGAAAATGCAATGGACTCTAATAAGAAGTTTCCCCACTCCCCTCTAGACATTTATGGTTGACCTAACATGGAAGCTTGGGATCACTATTTATAATATTCATCCGCTAAAGTGTATTTTATTCAAGTGAGTTCATGAATTGTATTTTTCTTCAATTAACATATTCAAATATTATGCTTTTCTCACCACTCAAAATGCAATGGCATTAACATTAAATTTAAAACTCAAAACTTTGCATTTTTACAATTTTTACAATTTAAAAGTCTTATAGGGATAAATGCATTGTCAATAATCAGTTGAATTTAAATTTTGTAAATTTTTTAATTGTCTTTTTTCCTACAATGGTATTTGTAATGATTTCTATAATTTTAGTTTGCAAACATATTATTTAAGAAAAAGCAAATGTAATGGACCCAATATTAAAGTTTGAGATTACTATTTATAATATTCATCTACAAAAGTGTATTTTATTCAAGTGAGTCCATTGCTTGTATTTTTCTTCAATTAACATATTCACATATTATGTTTTTCTCACCACTCAAAATGCAATAGAATGAACAATAAATTAAAAAATCAAAACATTGCATTTTGACAATTTTTAGAATTTTAATGTCTTTTAAGGATAAATGTATTGTGAATAATTAGTTGAATCTAAATTTTGTAAATTTTTTAATTGTCTTCTTTGCCACAATGCAATTTGTAATGAATTCTACAAACATATTACTTAATGAAAGACAAATGCAATGGACTCTAATAAAAAGTTTTTTCACTAATCTCTAGAGATTTATGCCTGACCCAATATTGATGTTTAGGATTGCTATTTACAATATTCATCCAGTAAATTGTATTTCATACAATTGAGTCCATTAGTTGTTTTTCTCTTCAATTAACATATTCAAATATTATGTTTTTCTCACCATTTAAAATGCAATGAGATTAACAATAAATTTAAAAATGAAAACAGTGCATTTTTACAATTTTTGCAATTTTAAATTCTTCTAGGGATAAATGCATTGTCAATAATCAGTTGAATTTGAATTTTGTAAATTTTTTAATTGTCTCCTTTGCCACAATGGAATTCATAATTACCTCTATAATTTCAGTTTGTAAACATGTTACTTAAGAAAAAGCAAATGCAATGGACTTTAAGAAGAAGTTTCCTCACTCCCCTCTAAAGATTTATACTAGGCCCAACATTAAAACTTGGGATTACTATTTATAATATTCTTCCACTAAAGCGCATTTTATTCAAGTGAGTCCATTACTTGAATTTTTCTTCAATTAACATATTCAAATATTACATTTTTCTCACCACTCAAAATGCAATGACATTAACAATAAATTTAAAAATCAAAACATTACATTTTTACAATTTTTAGAATTTTAAAGTCTTTTAGAGATAAATGCATTGTCAATAATCAGTTCAATTTAAATTTTGCAATTTCTTTAATTGTTTCCTTGACCACAATGCAATTTGAAATGATTTATCTAATTTTTCGGTACAAACATATTACTTAAGAAAAAGCAAATGCAATGGACTCTAATAAGAAGTTTTCCCACTCACCTTTAGAGATTTATGCTTGACCCAATATTGATGTTTGAGATTGTTATTTACAATATTCATCCACTAAACTGTATTTTATACAATTAAGTCCATTACTTGTTTTTTTCTTCAATTAACCTATTCAAATATTTTCTTTTTCTCATCACTCAAAATGGAATGGGATTAACAATAAATGTAAAAATCCAAACATTGCATTTTTACAATTTGTGAAATTTGAAAGTCTTATAGGAATAAATGCATTGTCAATAATCTCTTAAATTTAAATTTTGTAATTTTTTTTAATTGTCTCCTTTGCTATAATGCAATTAAAAATGATTTATCTACTTTTTGGGTACAAACATATTACTTAAGAAAAAGCAAATGCAATGAACTCTAATAAGAAGCTTCCCCACTCCCCTTTAGCAATTTATACTGGACCCAACATTGAACCGTGAGATTGCTATTTATAATATTTATCCACTAAAGTGTATTTTATTCAAGTGAGTGCATTACCTGTATTTTTTTTTTCAATTAACATATTCAAATATTACGCTTTTCTCACCACTCAAAATGCAATGGCATTAACAATAAATTTAAAATTCAAAACATTGCATTTTTACAATTTTTAGAATTTTAAAGTCTTCTAGGATAAATGCATTGTCAATAATCAGTTGAATTTAAATTTTGTACTTTTTTTAATTGTCTCCTTTGCTATAATGCAATTTGAAATGATTTATTTACTTTTTGGGTACAAACATATTACTTAAGAAAAAGCAAATACAATGCACTCTAATAAGAATTTTCCGCACTCCTCTCTAGAGATTTATACTTGACCTAACATGAAAGCTTGAGATTGTTATTTATAACATTCATCCATTAAATTGTATCTTATTCAAGTGAATTCATGAATTGTATTTTTCTTCAATTATCATTTTCAAATATTATATTTTTCTCTCCACTCAAAATGCAATGGCTTTAATATTAAATTTAAAAAACAAAATTTTGCATTTTGACAATTTTTACAATTTTAAAGTCTTATAGGAATAAATGCATTGTCAATAATGAGTTGAATTTAAATTTTGTAAATTTTTTAGTTACCTGTTTTGCCACAATGGTATTTCTAATGATTTTTATAATTTCAGTTTGCAAACATATTACTAAAGAAAAAACAAATGCAATAGACTCTAAAAAGTAGTGTCCCATTCCCCTCTAGACACTTATGTTTGACCCAACATTAAGGCTTGGGATTACTATTTATAATATTCGCCCATTAAAGTGTATTTTATTCAAGTGAGTCAATTACTTGTATTTTTCTTCAATTAACATAATCCAATATTACATTTTTCTCACGATGGAAAATGCAATGACATTCACAACAATTTTATAAATCAAAACATTGCATTTTTACAATCTTAAAGTCTTCTAGGGATAAATGCATTGTCAATAATCAGTTGAATTTAAATTTTGTAAATTTTTTAATTGTCTCCTTTGCCATAATGGTATTTGGAATGATTTCTATAATTTATGTTTGCAAACCTATTACTTAAGAAAAGCAAATGCAATGGACTCTAAGAAAAAGTTTCCCCACCACCCTCTAAAGATTCATGCTTGACCTAACATTGAAGCTTAGGATTACTATTTATAATATTCATCCACTAAAGTGTATTTTATTCAATTGAGTCCATTGCTTGTATTTGTCTCTAATTAACATATTCACATATTTTGTTTTTCTCACCACTCAAAATGCAATGGAATTAACAATAAATTTAAGAATCAAAACATTGCATTTTTACAATTTTTAGAATTTTAACATCTTCTAGGGATAAATGGATTGTCGATAATTAGTTGAATTTAAATTTTCTAAATTTTTTAATTGTCTCATTTGTCATAATGCAATTTGTAATGATGTCTACAATTTCAGTCTGCAAACATATTACTTAAGAAAAGACAAATAAAATAGACTCTAATAAGAAGTTTTCGCACTCATCTCTAGAGATTTATGCTTGACCTAATATTGATGTTTGGGATTGCTATTTACAATATTCATCCACTAAAGTGTATTTTATACAATTGAGTCCATTACTTGTTTTCTTCTTTAATTAACATATTCAAATATTATGTTTGTCTCACCACTCAAAATGCAGTGGGATTAATAATAAATTTAAAAATCAAAACATTGCATGTTTACAATTGTTGAAATTTCAAAGTCTTATAGGGATAAATGCATTGTCAATAATTAGTTGAATTTAAATTTTGTAATTTTTTTAATTATGTCCTTGGTCACAATGCAACTTGAAATGATTTATCTACTTTTAGGTACAAACATATAACTTAAGAAAAAGCAAATACAATGGACTCTAATAAGAAGTTTCCCCACTCCCCTCCACACATTTATACTTGACCCAACATTGAAGCATGGGATTGATATTTAAAATATTCATCCATTAAAGTGTATTTTATTCAAGTGAGTCAATTTGTTGTATTTTTCTTCAACATATTCAAATATTATGTTTTTCTCACCATACAAAATGCAAAGACATTAACAATAAATTTAAAAATCAAAACATTTCATTTTTACAATTTTCAGAATTTTAATGTCTTATAGGGTTAAATGCATTGTCAATAATCAGTTGAATTTAAATTTTGTAATTTTTTTAAATATCTTATTTGCCACAATGCAATTTGAAATGATTTTTCTAATTTTAGCGTACAAACATATTACTTAAGAAAAAGTAAATGCACTGGACTCTAACAACAAACTTCTCCACACTCCTCTAGAGATTTATTCTTGACCCAACAATGAAGCTTAGGCTTGCTATTTATAATATTCATCTGCTAAAGTGTATTTTATTCAAGTGAGTTCATGAATTGTATTTTTCTTCAATTAACATATTCAAATATAATGTTTTCCTCACCACTCAAAATGCAATGGGATTAACAAAAAACTTAAACATCAAAACACTGTGTTTTTTGAATTTTTGAAATTTTAAAGTCCTCTAGCAATAAATGCATTGTCAATAATCAGTTGAATTTAAATTTTGTAATTTTTTTAATTGTCTCCTTGGCCACAATGCAATTTGAAATGATTTTTCTAATTTTAGGGTACAAACATATAACTTAAGAAAAAGCAAATGCAATGGACTCTAATAAGAAGATTCTCCACTCCCCTATAGACATATATGCTCGACCCAACATTGATGCGTGGGATTACTATTTATAATATTCATCCACTAAGGTGTATTTTATACAAGTGAGTCCATTACTTGTATTTTTCTTCAATTAACATATTCAAATATTTTGTTTTTCTCACTGCTCAAAATGTAATGACATTGACAATAAATTTAAAAATCAAAACATTGCATTTTTACAATTTTTACAATTTTAAAGTGTTTTAGGGATAAATGCATTCTCAAAAATTAGTTGAATTTAAATTTTGTAATTTTTTTAATTGTCTCTTCTGCCACAATGCAATTTGAAATGATTTATCTATTTTTTGGGTGCAAACATATTACATAAGAAAAAGGAAATGCAATAGACTCTAGTCAGAAGTTTCCCCACTCCGTTCAAGAGATTTATGCTTGACCCAAAATTGAAGTGTGGGATTGCTATTTATAATATTTATCCATGAAAGTGTATTATATTTAAGTGAGTCCATTACTTGTATTTTTCTTCAATCAACATATTCAAATATTATGTTCTTCTCACCACTCAAAATGGAATGAGATTAACAATAAATGTAAAAATCAAAACATTGCATTTTTACAATTTTGTGAAATTTTAAAGCCTTATGGGGATAAACGCCTTGTCAATAATCTGTTAGATTTAAATTTTATAATCTTTTTAATTGTCTCCTTTGCAACAATACAATTTGAAATTATTTATCTAGTTTTTGGGTACAAACATATTACTTAAGAAAAAGAAAATGCAATGGACTCTGATAAGAAACTTCCCCACTCCCCTCTAGAGATTTATGCTTGACCCAACATTGAAGCGTGAGATTCGTATTTATAATATTTATCCCCTAAAGTGTATTCTATTCAAGTGAGTCCATTACTTGTATTTTTCTTCAATTAAGATATTGAAATATTATGTTTTTCTCACAACTCAAAATGCAATGACATTAACAATAAATTTAAAATCAAAACATTGCATTTTTACAATTTTTAGAATTTTAAAGTCTTCTAGGGATAAATGCATTGTCAATTATCAATTGAATTTAAATTTTATAATTTTATGAATTGTCTTATTTGCCACAATGCAATTTGAAATGGGTTTTCTAATTTTTGGGTGTAAACATATTACGTAAGAAAAAGTAAATGCAATGGACTTTAGTCAGAAGTTTCCCCAATCCCCTCAAGACATTTATCCTTGATCCAATATTGAAACTTGGGATTGCTATTTATAATATTCATCCATTAAGGTGTATTTTATACAAGTGAGTCCATTACTTGTATTTTTCTTCAATTAAGATATTTAATTTTTTTTTCTCACAACTCAAAATGCAATGGCATTAACAATAAATTTCAAATCAAAACATTGCATTTTTACAATTTTTATAATTTTAAAGTCTTCTAGGGATAAATGCATTGTTAATAATCAATTAAATTTAATTTTTGTAATTTTATGAATTGTTTTATTTGCCACAATGTAATTTGGAATGAGTTTTCTAATTTTAGTGTTCAAACATATTACTTAAGAAAAAGCAAATGCAATATACTCTAACAACATGTTGTCCCACTCTCCTCTAAAGATTTATGCTTGACCCAACATTGAAGCTTGGGATTGCTATTTATAATATTCATCCGCTAAAGTGTATTTTAATCAAGTGAGTTCATGAATTGTATTTTTCTTCAATTAACATATTCAAATATTATATTTTTCTCACCACTTAAAATGCAATGGGATTAACAAAAAATTTAAACATTAAAACACTGCATTTTTCAATTTTTTAAATTTTAAAGTCTTCTAGGGATAAATGGATTGTCAATAATAAGTTGAATTTAAATTCTGTAATTTTATGAATTGTCTTATTTGCCACAATGCAATTTGAAATAATTTTTCTAAATTTAGGGTACCAACATATTACTTAAGAAAAAGCAAATGCAATGAACTCTAACAATAAGCTTCCCCAGTCTCCTCTAGAGATTTATGCTTGACTTAACATTGAAACTTAGGATTGCTATTTATAATATTTATCCATTAAGGTGGATTTTATACAAATGAGTTCCTTACTTGTATTTTTCTTCAATTAACATGTTCAAGTATTTTGTTTCTCTCACCCCTCAAAATGCAATGACATTAACAATAATTTTAAAAATCAATACATTGCATTTTTTCAATTTTTGCAATTTGAAAATCTTATAGGGATAAATGCATTGTCAATAATCAATTGAATTTTAATTTTGTAATTTTATATATTGTCTTATTTGCCACAATGCAATTTGAAATGATTTTTCTAAATTTAGAGTACCAACATATTACTTAAGAAAAAGCAAATGCAATGGACTCTAACAGTAAGTTTCCCCACTCTCCTCTAGAGATTTATGCTTGACCCAACATTGAAGCTTAGGATTGCTATTTATAATATTCATCCACTAAGGTATATTTTATACAAATGAGTCCATTACTTGTATTTTTCTTCAATTAACATGTTCAAATATTTTGTTTTTCTCACCACTCAAAATGCAATGGCATTAACAATAAATTTAAAAATCAAAACATTGCATTTTTACAATTTTTACAATTTTAAAGTCTTGTAGGGATAAATGCATTGTCAATAATCAATTAAATTTAAATTTTGTAATTCTTTTAATTGTCTCTTTTGCGACAATGCATTTGAAATGATTTATCTAATTTTTGGTACAAACATATTACTGAAGAAAAAACAAATGCAACGGACTCTAATAAGAAGTTTCCCCACTCACCTCTAGACATTTATGGTTGACCTAACATTAAAGTTTGGGATTGCTATTTATAATATTAATCTGCTAAAGTGTATTTTATTCAAGTGAGTTCATGAGTTATATTTTTCTTCAATTAACATATTCAAATATTATACTTTTCTCACCACTCAAAATGCAATGACATTAACATTGAATTTAAAACTCAAAACTTTACATTGTCAATAATCAATTGAATTTAAATTTTGTAAATTTTTTAACTGTCTCCATTCCCACAATGGTATTTGTAATGATTTCTATAATTTCAGTTTGCAAACATATTATTTAAGAAAAGGCAAATGCAATGGACTCTAAGAAGAAGTTTCCCCACTCCCCTCCAAAGATTTAGGCTTGACCCAACATTAAAACTTGGGATTACTATTTATAATATTCATCCACAAAAGTGTATTTTATTCATGTTAGTCTGTTGCTTGTATTTTTCTTCAATTAACATATTCACATATTATGTTTTTCTCACCATTCAAAATGCAATGGAATGAACAATAAATTTAAAAATCAAAACATTACATTTTTAGAATTTTAACGTCTTTTAGAAATAAATGTATTGTCAATAATCAGTTGAATTTAAATTTTGTAAATTTTTTAATTGTCTCTTTTGCCACAATGTAATTTGTAATGAATTCTACAATTTGAGTCTGCAAACATATTACTTAATAAAGGGCAAATGCAATAGACTTTAATAAGAAGGTCTCCCACTAATCTCTAGAGATTTATGTCTGACCAAAAATTAATATTTAGGATTGCTGTTTACAATATTCATCCACTAAATTGTATTTTATACAATTGAGTTCATTAGTTGTTTTTCTCTTCAATTAACATATTCAAATATTACGTTTTTCTCACCACTCAAAATGCAATGACATTAATAATAAATTTAAAAATCAAAACATTGCATTTTTACAATTTTTAGAATTTTAATGTCTTCTAAGGATAAATGCATTGTCAATAATTAATTGAATTTAAATTTTGTAATTTTTCTAGTTGTTTCCTTGGCCATTATGCAATTTGAAATGATTTATCTAATTTTTGGGTGTAAACATATTACTTAAGAAAAAGCAAATGCAATAGACTCTAATAAGAAGTTTCCCACTCACCTTTAGAGATTTATGCTTGACCCAATATTGATGTTTGAGATTGTTATTTACAATATTCATCCACTAAAGTGTATTTTATACAATTGAATCCATTACTTGTTTTTTTCTTTAATTAACATATTCAAATATTATGTCTTTCTCACCACTCAAAATGGAATGGGATTAACAATAAATGTAAAAATCCAAACATTGCATTTTTACAATTTGTGAAATTTGAAAGTCTTATATGAATAAATGCATTGTCAATAATATCTTGAATTAAAATTTTATAATTTTTTTTAATTGTCTCCTTTGCTATAATGCAAGTTGAAATGATTTATCTACTTTTTGCGTACAAACATATTACTTAAGAAAAAGCAAATGCAATGGACTCTAATAAGAAGTTTCCCCACTCCCCTCTAGAGATTTATGTTGGACCCAACATTGAAGCGTGAGATTGCTATTTCTAATATTCATTTACAAAGTGTATTTTATTCAAGTGAGTGCATTACCTATATTTTTCTTCAATTAACATATTCAAATATTACATTTTTCTCACCACTTAAAATGCAATGGTATTAATAATAAATTTAAAAATCAAAATATTGCATTTTTACAATTTTTAGAATTTTAAAGTCTTCTAGGATAAATGCATTGTTAATAATTAGTTGAATTTAAATATTGTAATTTTTTTAATTGTCTCCTTTGATACAATGCAATTTGAAATGATTTATCTACCTTTTGGGTACAAACATATTACTTAAGAAAAAACAAATTCAATGCACTTTAATAAGAAATTTCTCCACTCCCCTCTAGAGATTTATACTTGACCCAACATAGAAGCTTGGGATTGCTATTTGTGACATTCATCCACTAAATTGTATTTTATTCAAGTGAATTCATGAATTGTATTTTTCTTCAATTAACATTTTCAAATATTATGTTTTTCTCTCCACTCAAAATGCAATGGCTTTAATATTAAATTTAAAAAACAAAATATTGCATTTTTACAATTTTTACAATTTTAAAGTCTTATAGGGATAAATGCATTGTCAATAATGAGTTGAATTTAAATTTTATAAATTTTTTAATTGTCACTTTGTCACAATGGAATTTCTAATCATTTTTATAATTTCAGTTTGCAAACATATTACTTAAGAAAAAAAAAATGCAATGGACCCTAAAAAGTAGTGTCCCCACTCCCCTCTAGACATTTATGTTTGACCCAACATTAAGGCATGAGATTACTATTTATAATATTCACCCACTAAAGTGTATTTCTTCAAGTGAGTCAATTACTTGTATTTTTCTTCAATTAACATAATCAAATATTACGTTTTTCTCACCACACAAAATGCACTGACATTCATAATAAATTTAGAAATCAAAACATTGCATTTTTACAATTTTTACAATCTTAAAGTCTTCTAGGGATAAATGCATTGCCAATAATTAGTTGAATTGAAATTTTGTAAAGTTTTTAATTGTCTCCTTTGTTTGTAATGATTTCTATAATTTATGTTTGCAAACCTATTACTTAAGAAAAGCAAATGCTATGGACTTTAAGAAGAAGTTTCCCCACCACCCTCTAAAAATTCATGCTTGGCCTAACATTGAAACTTAGAATTACTATTTATAATATTCATCCACTAAAGTGTATTTTATTCAATTTAGTCCATTGCTTGTATTTGTCTCTAATTAACATATTCACATATTATATTTTTCTCACCACTCAAAATGCAATGGAATTAACAATAAATTTAAAAATAAAAATATTACATTTTTACAATTTTAATAATTTAAACATCTTCTAGGGATAAATAAATTTTCGATAATCAGTTGAATTTAAATTTTGTAAATTTGTTAATTGTCTCCTTTGCCACAATGCATTTTGTAATGATGTCTACAATTTCAGTCTACAAGCATATTACTTAAGAAAAGGCAAATGCAATGGACTCTAATAAGAAGTTTTCCCACTCACCTCTAGAGATTTATGCTTGACCCAATGTTGATGTTTGAGATTGCTATTTACAATATTCATCCACTAAAGTGTATTTTATACAATTGAGTCCATTACTTGTTTTTTTCTTTAATTAACATATTCAAATATTATGTTTTTCTCACCACTCAAAATGCAATGGGATTAACAATAAATTTAAAAATCAAAACATTGCATTTTTACAATTTTTGAAATTTTGAAGTCTAATAGGGATAAATGCATTGTCAATAATTAGTTGAATTTAAATTTTGTAATTTTTTAATTGCGTCCTTGGCCACAATGCAAGTTGAAATGATTTATCTAGTTTTTGGGTACAAACATTGAAGTTCCCAACTTCACCCTAGGATCTACTAGTTTGTGATACTGAGAGGGGGGTGAATCAGTATCACCACAATTCACAATTCGCAGGAAAGTGAACAACTTCAATCTCTTCTTAAAAGCGAACTCTTTCTCAGATTCGACTAAGGTAGATCTATTGCTACCTACTAATCACAATAGTCCCCAAAGTCACCTTTCAGACACCTTGCCTAATAGACAATTCGGATGTTCTTGTTTAGGTCTTCGTTAGGTTATGGGTTGGCTGATACTTTAGCTGCGTTCACAACTCAATTCAAAACACAGAACGTAAAGCAAATTAAGGACACACGAGATTTACGTGGTTCCGTCAACGTGACGTACATCCACGGTGGTAGGGACTCTCCCTTACCGAGACTATCCACTATACTTGAGAATTCCAGTTACAATGGATGTCTTAATCTTCTGCTCCTTTCACTATTGCAATTACTAAGCAAGTACAATACAAAGAGTGTCACTTACTGTGTCTACCCTTCGTCTAGCTTGTCTTGCCTCTGTTGAATTGAAAGGCTGCTCCACTGCCGCTTAGAAGTTCACCGCAACGCTCTCTAACCTCTCTTGAAGAAATCTAGAAATACGTTGAGTTCTTTCTGATGCTTCGCCAAATTCCTTCTCTAGGTTGTCTCACACAGCTCCTGCTTTCACCGTCTCAAGGTTTCACAGCTTGCACTCAAGCTTCTGGTCTGCCCTTTCACGTCTCACGGCCTGCCCCACGCTTCTGATCAGTCACGCCGTTGCACGTTCTGGTCTCACGCTCCTGGTCTGCTGTTTCACGTCTCTTGGCCTGCCTTACACTACTGGTTTTTCTGGTTCACGTCTCTTGCCCTGCCTCACGCTTCTAGTCTGCTGTCTTCTCTTCCGGGTGGTCTCACGGATACCAGGTCTGCTGTCTTCTCTTCCGGGTGGTCTGTTTCTTATTTCTCCTCTTGCTGGTTGTGCGTTTCTGGTTTGGTTGCAGGATGTGTTTCTGGTTTGCTTGCAGGAGGCGTTTCTGGTTTGCCTGCAGGATGTGTTTCTGGTTTTGCTTGCAGGACGTTGTTTTTCTGGTTTGCTTGCTAGGACAGTTGTTTCTGGTTTGCTGTGCAGGAGGTTGCACGTTCTGGTGCTTT
>JAIRCJ010000069.1:63432-128010 GCA_020883675.1 Bruguiera gymnorhiza
AAAGAGAATCTCCTTCTTCATCTTCAGACTCACTCTTCTCTGGTCTGAACTTACTTCTTTTCCCACTTCCTCATGTTGTCAGATTCTTTCATCTATCCTTGAAGTCATCTTCTTCACTATCCTCAGCTTCTCCATTATGCGTGTGTTTTCCAGTTTTCATCTATTCTCACATCACTGGAAGTGACCACTTTCCCATTTATGCAGAAAACTCTATAACCTTTTGTCTTTGCTGAGTATCCCACAAAGATGCCTTCATCTGACCTAGCATGGAATTTCCAAGTTTTGCTCCTTATTCTTCACAAAACATGGGCTGCCAAAGATTCTAAGATACTTGGCTGTTGTCTTCTTCCCACTCCATAGCTCATATGGAGTCTATCAGTATGGGCCTTAGTGAAACTCTGTTCAATAGGTGCACGCTGTAAATGTTGCTTCTGTCCAAAATCTTGTGTGAAGCTTGGATTCCAGCAGTAGAGTTCTTGCCATTTCAACCACAGCTCTATTTTCCTCTCTACCACCCCGTTCTGTTGAGGAGTTCTTGCTGCTGCCATCTGATGGTGAATTCCATGCTTCTCAAGGTAATCTTCAAAAGCTCCATTTGTGAATTCAGTGCCTTGATCTGACCTCAATACTTTGATCTTCTTTCCACTCTCATTTTCAGCCAATCTTCTGTATCTCTTGAAGCATTTCAAAACTTCTGACTTATGTGTGAGGTGCATGATGCAGGTCCTTCTAGAATAATCATCAACAAACAAGATGAAGTACCTCTCACCATTCAACCCTTTTGTTCTCATCGGCCCACACAAATCAGTATGCACAATGTCAAGCACTGCTTTAGAACTGACCTCTTTGGTCTTATATTGCTTTCTGACCTGTTTTCCTTTAGAGCATGCTGAGCAGACATACTCCCTCTCTCTCTTAAGGTCTGGAATGTCTCTGATTGCATGAGTAGTGGTCAGCTTCCTCATGTTCTTCTGTGTTAAGTGTCCCAGCCTCCGATGCCAGAGTTGATTTTCTTCTTCTTTTGTAAGTAAACAGCTGTTTGTCTTGTCCTCATCAATTACATATAAATTTCCAGCTGTTCTTTTCCCAGCTGCAACAGTATTGCCTTCTTTACTCTTTACTTGGCAACCTGTTTTTGTGAATATCACTTTATGGTCTTCATTGCATAGTTGGCTGACAGATGCTAGATTATATCTGAGTCCTTCAACATGCAGAACATCTTTCAGCTTTCCTTTTCTAATATTTACTGACCCTTGACCACTGATGTTGAGTGAATCATCATTGCCAAACTTGACTCTGCCTTCTCTTGACTTGTTTAACTTTGACAATTTACTCTTGTCTCCCGTCATGTGTGAAGTGCATCCACTGTCAAGGATCCACTGCTTATCCTTGTAGTCAGCTTTGAGTGCAATTTCAGCTATATTAGCCACCTCCCTTTTAGCTTTATATTCCTTCTTTTGAATTGGCTGGAAGATAGCTTTCTCCTTTTTCTCAGCTTTGACTACACCGCTTGTTTTCACTATGCCATTAAGTGCCTTCTCTTGCTCAGGGAGAAGTGTCATGCATCTCTTGGCATTATGGTCATCCTGCCCACACCTTTCACACTGTTCCAAGTCTCCCAATATAGCAAACTTGTTCTTTGAAACCACTGGTTTGGGCTTCCACCAACAATCCTTGTCAGTGTGTCCTTGCTTTTTACAGTATGTGCAAGAACTCACGACAGGTGTTCTCCTCTGAATTTTGTATTGTCTCCCCCTGTATACAGCATCATATCTTCTCAAGTTGGAGACATATACTGGCCTTCTCCACCAGCAGTTACTTGCCTTATGACCCCAAACTCCACAATAAAGACAGTGACCTTGAAACTGCCTCTTCTTGGGTCTAATCACAGCTTGTTTTCTTTTGTTCATTACTTGCTGTGTAGGCAACGTGGCTGGCTTCTTTGCTTGTGTGGCTTTCATTTCAGCTACCTTTTTCTCCTTCTTCTGTTCAGCCATAGCCCTTTGCTGGCTGATCTTCTTTTCTTCATTTTTGTTTGCCACCCTAGGTTGCTTCTTCAAATCCTCTTTATTCTCAGCTATCTTCTCCTGAGTCACAACCTTCTCTTTCAACTTCTGTGGCACATTCTTATTATCTTTAGGCAATGCAGCCTCAGATTGCTGCACTTTCTCTTCATTCTTCTTTTCTCTTGCAGAACTTGTTTCTCCTATCATTTCAAGCTTCTGCACGTTCTCTTCACTCCTTTTGAGTTGTTGCTGAAGTCTCAGCAACTCTATCTCCATTTCTTCAATTGTTGAAGTCCTTGAGCCAAGCTCCATAGTAAGGTCTTCACATATTTTGATATGTTCTTCAAATCTTCTCTTCAAGTCAATATGTTCAGCCCTTATTTCATCCTTTTGACTTTCAGCTTCCTCAGACTTTGCTTCAACTTGTTTTATGTGGGCCTCTAACCTTCTTATGGTTCTGCCCCTTCTGATTATCTCCTTTGAAGCTGCTTCCAACTCAGCTTCAAAATCTGGTTCTTCTTCATCAACCTCCTCTTCCTCTTCAGAGGTTGAACTACCACCTTGAGTTGATGCCATAAAGGCATGCTCATCTGATGAGTCTACATCTTCCTCCTCATCGGCTTCTTTTGTCTGGCTCACATAACTCTTGAATGAGCCTCTCTTCTTCTTCTGTGGGCTAGCAGTCTTCTTGCTGGACTTCCTTGACTTGAATGATGGTCTTCTCCATTTTGAATTCTGCTCATCATCACCATCCTCATCTTCATCATCAAGTTTCACTTTGCACTGAGAAGCAAAGTGTCCAGTCTGTCCACAACGATAACATCTCAAGGACAACTGTCCTTTTCCCTTCTTAGACCCCCTTTTGAATTTCCTTGTGAAGTATGCCAACACTTCACCTTCACTTTCTTCCTCATCATCATCATCATCCTCGCTGGATGATTCTTCCTCTTCTTTTATCTTCAAGTGTTTCATAGCTTTGAAAGCTGCCTCCTTTGATACCTTTGACGTTGAGGAGCTCTCAGTTGACTTTATTCTCATCTCATATGCAATGAGATTGCATTGGAGATCATGCAGAGACATGGAATTGAGATCTCTACTCTCCTCTATGGCTGCCACCTTTGAGGCAAACCTCTCAGGCAGAATTCTCAGAATTTTCTTCACAATAGATGAGTCCTTCTTGTTCTTCCCATGACTTCTAAGATCGTTTACAGCATCAATAACCCTGGTGAAGAACTCTTGGACTGTCTCATTTTTCTGCATTCTGAGAGATTCATATCTCTCCTTGAAAACTTGAAGCTTGGCCTCCTTCATTCTGCCATCACCTTCATAGACTTTCTGCAATCTGTCCCATATCTCCTTGGCAGATTTGCAGTCCATAACTTTAGCATATTCAGCATCTGTCAATGCTGAAATGATGACATTTGAGGCCTTCCCATTTATCTCAAACTGTCTTAATTCCTCTGGGGTTGGATCTTTACCTTCTTCTGGAGGCTCAAAACCCTCCTGTACAGATTTCACCACGTTCATGCCCATGGTTGCAAATACCACCTGCATTCTCGCTCTCCACATATGGTAGTTGGTTTCGTTGAAGATTGGAACCTTCTTGCTGTAAGTAGTGCTGGTGTTGGTACCGCCGTCCATTTCTCAGTATGCTAAACAAGTTAAAACTTCTGGAGCTCTTCAAACTAGTACACCAAGCTGTTAAACTTTATCCTGGTGAACCTGTGCTCTGATACCAATTGAAGTTCCCAACTTCACCCTAGGATCTACTAGTTTGTGATACTGAGAGGGGGGGTGAATCAGTATCACCACAATTCACAATTCGCAGGAAAGTGAACAACTTCAATCTCTTCTTAAAAGCGAACTCTTTCTCAGATTCGACTAAGGTAGATCTATTGCTACCTACTAATCACAATAGTCCCCAAAGTCACCTTTCAGACACCTTGCCTAATAGACAATTCGGATGTTCTTGTTTAGGTCTTCGTTAGGTTATGGGTTGGCTGATACTTTAGCTGCGTTCACAACTCAATTCAAAACACAGAACGTAAAGCAAATTAAGGACACACGAGATTTACGTGGTTCCGTCAACGTGACGTACATCCACGGTGGTAGGGACTCTCCCTTACCGAGACTATCCACTATACTTGAGAATTTCAGTTACAATGGATGTCTTAATCTTCTGCTCCTTTCACTATTGCAATTACTAAGCAAGTACAATACAAAGAGTGTCACTTACTGTGTCTACCCTTCGTCTAGCTTGTCTTGCCTCTGTTGAATTGAAAGGCTGCTCCACTGCCGCTTAGAAGTTCACCGCAACGCTCTCTAACCTCTCTTGAAGAAATCTAGAAATACGTTAAGTTCTTTCTGATGCTTCGCCAAATTCCTTCTCTAGGTTGTCTCACACAGCTCCTGCTTTCACCGTCTCAAGGTTTCACAGCTTGCACTCAAGAGTCTGCCCTTTCACGTCTCACGGCCTGCCCCACGCTTCTGATCAGTCACGCCGTTGCATGTTCTGGTCTCACGCTCCTGGTCTGCTGTTTCACGTCTCTTGGCCTGCCTTACACTACTGGTTTTTCTGGTTCACGTCTCTTGCCCTGCCTCACGCTTCTAGTCTGCTGTCTTCTCTTCCGGGTGGTCTCACGGATACCAGGTCTGCTGTCTTCTCTTCCGGGTGGTCTGTTTCTTATTTCTCCTCTTGCTGGTTGTGCGTTTCTGGTTTGGTTGCAGGATGTGTTTCTGGTTTGCTTGCAGGAGGCGTTTCTGGTTTGCCTGCAGGATGTGTTTCTGGTTTGCTTGCAGGACGTGTTTCTGGTTTGCTTGCAGGACGTGTTTCTGGTTTGCTTGCAGGAGGTTGCACGTTCTGGTTTGCTCTCCCGGTGGTGACATTTCTGGTTTGCTCTCCTGGTGGTGTTGTTTCTGATCTCTTGCCGTTCTGCTCTCTCTTCCTTTTGGCCGGTTGCTGTAGGGTTGCTGTTTATTCAATTGTGTTGGCCCTCTTCCCTAGTTTTGTCTTCCAAGGCCTTTATATACTCTCTTCCATGAAACCCTAATAGGGCTTACATGGCAGATTTACGTTCTTGCCCTTATGCTGCAGATTTACTTTCTTGCCCTTCCATGTGACTTTACTCTCTTGCACACTTAACCCTCATTGACAACAATTACAACCCATACAAGGCTGTGGGAACAACAAACATAGAACTTAAGAAAAAGCAAATGCAATGGACTCTAATGAGAAGTTTCCCCACTCCCCTCTACACATTTATACTTGACCCAACATTAAAGCATAAGATTGATATTTATAATATTCATCCATTAAAGTGTATTTTATTCAAATGAGTCCATTTGTTGCATTTTTCTTCAATTAACATATTCAAATATTATGTTTTTCTCATCACACAAAATGCAATGCCATTAATAATAAATCTAAAAATCGAAACATTTGATTTTTGCAATTTTCAGAATTTTAAAGTCTTATAGGGTTAAATGCATTATCAATAATTAGTTAAATTTAAATATTGTAATTTTTTTAATTGTCTCCTTGGCCACAATGCAATTTGAAATGATTTATCTAATTTTTTGGGTACAAACATATTACTTAAGATAAAGCAAATGCAATGGACTCTAATAAGAAGTTTTCCCACTCACCTCTAAGGATTTATGCTTGACCCAATATTAATGTTTGATATTGCTATTTATAATATTCATCCACTAAAGTGTATTTAATACAGTTGAGTCCGTTACTTGTTTTTTTCTACAATTAATATATTTAAATATTATGTTTTTTGTCTCTACTAAAAGTGCAATGGGATTAACAATAAATTTAAAAATCGAAATATTGCATTCTTACAATTTTTGAAATTTTAAAGTCTTATAAGGATAAATGCATTGTCAATAATCGGTTTAATTTAAATTTTGTAATTTTTTTAATTGTCTTATTTGCCACAATGAAATTTGAAATGATTTTTATAATTTTAGGGTACAAACATATTACTTAAGAAAAGCAAATGCACTAGACTCTAACAACAAGCTTCCTCACTCTCCTCTAGAGATTTATTCTTGACCCAACAATGAAGCTTGGGATTGCTATTTATAATATTCATTTGCTAAAGTGTATTTTCTTTAAGTGAGTTGATGAATTGTATTTTTCTTCAATTAACATATTTAAATATTATATTTTTCTCACCACTTAAAATGAAATGGAATTAACAAAAAAATTTAAACATCAAAACACTGTGTTTTTTGAATTTTTGAAATTTTAAAGTTTTCTAGGGATAAATGCATTGTCAATAATCAATTGAATTTAAATTTTGTAATTTTATGAATTGTCTTATTTGCCACAATGCAATTTGAAATGATTTTTCTCAATTTAGGGTGTCAACATATTACTTAAGAAAAAGCAAATGCAATGGACTCTAATAGTAAGCTTCCCCACTATCCTCTAGAGATTTATACTTGACCTAACATTGAAGCTTGGGATTGCTATTTATAATATTCATCCATTAAGGTGTATTTTATACAAATGAGTCCATTACTTGTATTTTTTTTCAATTAACATGTTCAAATATTCTGTTTTTCTCACCACTTAAAATGTAATAGCATTAACAATAAATTTAAAAATCAAAACATTGCATTTTTTCAATTTTTGCAATTTGAAAATCTTCTAGGGATAAATTTATTGTCAATAATCAGTTGAATTTGAATTTTGTAAATTTTTTAATTGTGTCCTTTGCCACAATGGAAGTCGTAATCATTTGTATAATTTTAGTTTGGAAACATATTACTGAAGAACAAGCAAATGCAATGGACCCTAAGAAGAAGTTTCCTCACTCCCCTCTAAAGATTTATGCTAGACCTAACATTGAAGATTGGGATTACTATTTATAATATTCATCCACTAAAGTTTATTTTATTCAAGTGAGTCCATTATTTGCATTTTTCTTCAATTAACATATTCAAATATTACATTTTTCTCACCACTCAAAATGGAATGACATTGACAATAAATTTAAAAATCAAAATACTACATTTTTACAATTATTGCAATTTTAAAGTCTTTTAGGGATAAATGCATTGTCAATAATCAATTGAATTTAAAATTTGTAATATTTTTAATTGTCTTATTTGCCATAATGCAATTTGAAATGATTTTCCTAATTTTAGGGTACAAACATATTACTTAAGAAAAAGCAAATGCACTGGACTTTAACAACAAGCTTTCCCACTCTCCTCTAGAGATTTATTCTTGACCCAATTGTGAAGTTTGGGATTGCTATTTATAATATTCATCCGCTAAAGTGTACTTTATTTAAGTAAGCTCATGGATTGTATTTTTCTTCAATTAACATATTCAAATATTATGTTTTTCTCACCACTCAAAATGCAATGGAATCAACAAAAAATTTAAACATCAAAACACTGCGTTTTTTGAATTTTTGAAATTTTAAAGTCTTCTAGCGTTAAATGCATTGTCAATAATCGGTTGAATTTAAATTTTGTAATTTTTTTAATTGTCTCCTTGGCCATAATACAATTTCTCTCCACTCCCCTCTAGACACTTATGCTTGACCCAACATTGATCCATAAGATGGTTATTTATAATATTCATCCACTAAGGTGTACTTTATATAAGTGAGTCCATTACTTGTTTTTTTCTTCAATTAACATATTTAAATATTTTGTTTTTCTCACCACTCAAAATGCAATGGCATTAACAATAAATTTTACAATCAAAAAATTGCATGTTTACAATTTCTACAATTTGAAAGTCTTCTTAGGATAAATGCATTGTCAATAATCAGTTGAATTTAAATTTTGTACTGTTTTAATTATCTCCTTGGCCACAATGCAATTTGGAATGATTTATCTAGTTTTTGGGTACAAACATATAACTTAAGAAAAAGCAAAAGCAATAGACTCTAATAAGAAGTTTCCCCACTCCCCTCTAGATATTTATGCTTGACCCAACAAGGAAGCTTGGGATGTTTTGCATTTTTACAATTTGTGAAATTTTAATGACTTATAGGGATAAATGCATTGTCAATCATCTATTAAATTTAAAACTTTTTTAATTGTCTCTTTTACTGCAATGCAATTTGAAATGATTCATAAACCTTTTGGGTACAAACATATCATTTTAGAAAAAGCAAATGCAATGAACTTTAATAAGAAGCTTCCCCACTCCCTTATAGAGATTTATGCTTAACCAACATTGAAGCATGAGATTGATATTTATTATATTCATCCACTAAAGTGTATTTTATTCAAGTGAATCAATTACTTGTATTTTTCTTCAATTAACATATTCAAACATTATGTTCTTCTCACCACTTAAAAAAGAATGGCATTAACAATAAATGTAAAATCAAAACAATGCAGTTTTACAATTTGTGAAATTTTAAAGTCTTATAAAGATGAATGCATAGTCAATAATCAATTGAATTTAAATTTTATAATTTTTTAATTGCCTCCTTTGCTACAATGCAATTTGAAATGATTTATCTACTTTTTTGGTACAAACATATCAATTAAGAAAAAATGAATGCAATGGACTCTTATAAGAGGCTTCCCCACTCCCCTCTAGAGATTTGTGTTTGACTCAAAATTGAAGCGTGAGATTGCTATTTATAATATTTATCCACTAAAGTGTATTATATTCAAGTGAGTCCATTACTTGTATTTTTCTTCAATTAACATATTCAAATATTACGTTCTTCTCACCACTCCAAATGGAATGGGATTAACAATAAATGTAACCATCAAAACATTGCATTTTTAGAATTTGTGAAATTTTAAAGTCTTATGGGGATGAATGCATTGTCAATAATCTGTTGAATTTAAATTTTATAATTTTTTAAATCGTCTCCATTGTTGCAATGCAATTTGAAAAGATTCATCAACTTTTTGGGTACAAACACATCATTTTGGAAAAAGCTAATGTAATGGACTTTAATAAGAAGCTTCCCCACTCCCCTCTAGAGATTTATACTTCACCTAACATTGAAGCGTGAGATTGGTATATATAATATTCATCCACTAAAGTGTATTCTATTCAAGAGAGTCCATTACTCGTATTTTTCTTCAATTAACATATTCAAATATTATGGTTTTCTCTCCACTTAAAATGGAATTGCATTAACATTGAATTGAAAAATCAAAATGTTGCATTTTTACCATTTTAAAGTCCTCACGGGATAAATGCATTGTTAATAATTTGAAGAATTTAAATTTTAAAATTTTTTTAATTGTCTCCTTTGGTACAATGCAATTTGAAATGATTTATCTACTTTTTTTGTACAAACATATCACTTAAGAAAAAGCAAATGCAATGGACTCTAACAAGAAGCTTCCCTACTCCCTTCTAGAGATTTGTGCTTGACCCAAAATTGAAGCGTGGGATTGCAATTTATAATATTCATCCACTAAAGAATATTCTATTCAAGTAAGTCCATTACTTGTATTTTTCTTCAATTAACATATTCAAATATTATGTTTTTCTCTCCACTCAAAATGCAATGGCATTTACATTGAATTTAAAAATCTAAATATTGCATTTTTACGATTTTAAAATCTTTTAGAGATTAATGCATTGTCAATAATTAATTAAATTTAAATTTTGTAACTTTTTTAATTGTCTCCTTTGCTATAATGCAATTTGAAATGATTTATCTACTTTTTGGACACAAACATATTACTTAAGAAAAACCAAATGCAATGGACTCTAATAAGAAGCTTACCCACTCCCATTTAGAGATTTATGCTTAACCCAAAATTGAATTGTGGGATTATGATTTATAATATTCATCCACTAATGTGTATTCATTTCAAGTTAGCCCATTACTTTTATTTTTCTACAATTAACATATTCAAATATTATGTTCTTCTCACCACTCCAAATGGAATGGGATTAACAATAAATGTAAAAATCAAAACATTGCATTTTTACAATTTGTGAAACTTTAAAATCTTATAGGGATAAATGCATTGTCAATAATTTGTTGAAATTAAATTTTATAATTTTTTTAATTGTCTCCTTCGCTATAACACAATTTGAAATGATTTATCCAATTTTTTGGAACAAACATATCACTTAAGAAAAAGCAAATGCAATGGACTCTAATAAGAAGCTTCCCCACTCCCCTCTAGAGATTTGTGCTTGACCCAAAATTGAAGCATGGAATTGCTATTTATAATATTCATCCTCTAAAGTGTATTATATTAAAGTGAGTCCATTACTTGTATTTTTCTTCAATTAATAGATTCAAATATTATGTTTTTCTCACAACTCAAAATGGAATGGGATTAACAATAACTGTAAAAAACAAAACATTGCATTTTTACAATTTGTGAAACTTTAAAGTCTTATAGGGATAAATGCATTGTCAATAATTTGTTGAATTGAAATTTTATAATTCTTTTAATTGTCTCCTTTCCCACAATGCAATTTGAAATTATTTATCTACTTTTTTGAGCACAAACATATCACTTTTCAAAAAAGGAATGTAGTGGACTCTAATATGAAGCTTCCACACTCCCCTCTAGAGATTTATACTTGAGCGAACATTGAAGCGTGAGATTGGTATATATAATATTCATCCACTAAAGTGAATTCTATTCAAGTGAGTCCATTACTCATATTTTGCTTCAATTAACATATTCAAATATTATGTTTTTCTCTCCACTCAAAATGTAATGGCATATACATTGAATTTAAAATCCAAAACATTGCATTTTTACAATTTTAAAGTCTTCTAGGGATAAATGCATTGCCAATAATTAGTTGAATTTAAATTTTGTAGTTTTTTTTAATTCTCTTCTTTGCTACAATGCAATTCGAAATGACTTATCTTGTTTTTGGGTACAAACATATTACTTAAGAAAAACCAAATGCAATGGACTCCAATAAGAAGCTTCCCCACTCCCCTCTAGAGATTTATGCTTGACACAAAATTCAAGCATGAGATTGCTATTTATAATATCCATCCATTAAAGTGTATTATATTCAAGTGAGTCCATTACTTGTATTTTTCTTCAATTAATAGATTCAAATATTAAGTTTTTCTCACCACTCAAAATGGTACGAGATTAACAAAAAATGTAAAAATCAAAACATTGCATTTTTACAATTTGTGAAATTTTAAAGTCTTATGGGGATGAATGCATTGCCAATAATCTGTTGAATTTAAATTTTATAATTTTTTTAATTGTCTCTATTGTTGTAATGCAATTTGAAAAGATTCATCAACTTTTTGGGTACAAACACATCATTTTGGAAAAAGCTAATGCAATGTACTTTAATAAGAAGCTTCCCCACTCCCCTTTAAAGATATATGCTTGACCCAACATTGAAGCATGAGATTGGTATATATAATATTCATCCACTAAAGTGTATTCTATTCAAGTGAGTCCATTACTCGTATTTTTCTTTAATTAACATATTCAAATATTATGTTCTTCTCACCACTCCAAAGGGAATGGGATTAACAATAAATGTAACAATCAAAACATTTCATTTTTACAATTTGTGAAACTTTAAAGTCTTATAGGGATAAATGCATTGTCAATAATCTGTTGAATTTAAATTTTATAATTTTTTTAATTGTCTCCTTTGCTACAATGCAATTTGAAATGATTTAACTACTTTTTTGGTACAAACATATCACTTAAAAACAAGAAAATGCAATAGACTCTAATAAAAAGCTTCCCCACTCCCCTCTAGAGATTGGTGCTTGACCCAAAATTGAAGGGTGAAATTGCTATTTATAATATTCATCCACTAAAGTGTATTATATTCAAGTGAGTCCATTACTTGTATTTTTCTTCAATTAATAGATTTAAATATTATGTTTTTCTTAGAACTCAAAATGGAATGGGATTAACAATAAATGTAAAAACCAAAACATTGCATTTTTACAATTTATGAAACCTTAAAGTGTTATAAGGATAAATGCATTGTCAATAATCTGTTGAATTTAAATTTTATAATTGTTTTAATTGTCTCCTTTGGTATAATGCAATTTGAAATGATTTATCTACTTTTTTTGTACAAACATATCACTTAAGAAAAAGCAAATGCAATGGACTCTAACAAGAAGCTTCCCTCCTCCCTTCTAGAGATTTGTGCTTGACCCAATATTAAAGCGTGAGATTGCTATTTATATTATTCATCCACTAAAGTGTATTATATCCACTCAAAATGCAATAGCATTAACATTGAACATAAAATCAAAACATTTGCATTTTTATAATTTTTACAATTTTATACTCTTTTAGGGATAAATGCATTCTTAATAATCAATTAAATATAAATTTTTGTAATTTTTTTAATTGTCTCCTTTGTTACAATGCAATTTGAAATGATTTATCTACTTTTTGGGTACAAACATATAAATTAAGAAAAAGCAAATGCAATGGACTTTAATAAGAAGCTTCCTCACTCCCCTCTAGAGATTTATGCTTGACCCAACATTGAAGCCTGTGATTAGTATTTATATTATTCATCGCTTAAAGTGTATTATATTCAGGTGAGTCCATTACTTGTATTTTTCTTCAATTAACATATTCAAATATTTTGTTTTTCTCTCCACTCAAAATGCAATGGCATTAGGATTGAGTTTAAAAATCAAAACATTGCATTTTTACAATTTTTAAGTTTTCTAGGGATAAATGCATTGTTAATAATCAGTTGAATTTAAATTTTGTAATTTGTTTAGTTGTCTCCTTTGGTACACTACAATTTGAAATGATTTATCAACTTTTTGGGTATAAACATATTACTTAAGAAAAAAACAAATTTAGTGGACTCTAATAAGAAGTTTCCCCACACTCCTATAGAGATTTATGCTCGACCCAAAATTGAAGTGTGGGATTGCTATTTATAATATTCATCTACTAAAGTGTACTATATTCCAAGGACTCCATTACTTGTATTTTTCTTCAATTAATATATTCAAATATTATATTTTTCTGTCCACTCACAATGCAATAGCATTAACATTGAATTTAAAATCAAAACATTGCATTTTTACAATTTTTACAATTTTGTACTCTTTTAGGGATAAATACATTGTCAATAATTAGTTAAATTTAAATTTTGTAATTTTTTTAATTGTCTCCTTTGCAACAATGCAATTTGAAATGATTTATCTACCTTTTAGGTACAAACATATGAATTAAATCAAAACATTGCATTTTAAAAATTTTTACACTTTTGAAGTCTTCTAGGGATAAATGGATTGCCAATAATCAGTTGAATTTAAATTCTGTAATTTTTTTAATTGTCTCTTTTGCTATAATGCAATTAAAAATGATTTATCTAATTTTTGGGTACAAACATATCGCTTAGGAAAAAACGAATGTAATAGACTCTAATTAGAAGTTTCCTCACTACCCTATCGAGGTTTATGCTTGACCCAAGATTGAAGTGTGAGATTGGTATTTATAATATTCATCCACTAAAGTGTATTCTATTCGAGTGAGTCCATTAATTGAATTTTTCTTCAATTAACATATCCAAATATTATGTTTTTGTCTCCACTCAAAATGCAATGGGATAGACATTGAATTCAAAAATCAAAATATTGCATTTTTACAATTTTTACTATTTTAAAGTCTTCTAAGGATAAATGCAATGTCAATAATTAGTTGAATTTAAATTTTATAATTTTTTTAATTGTCTCCTTTACTACGATGCAATTTGAAATGATTTATCTACTTTTTGGGTACAAACTTATCACTTAAGAAAAAACGAATACAATGGACTCTAATAAGAAGCTTCCCCACTCCCCTCTAGTGATTTATGCTTGACCCAACATTTAGGTGTGCGATTGGTAGTTATAATATTCATACACTAAAGTGTATTATATGGAAGTGGGTCCATTACTTGTATTTTTCTTCAATTAACATATTCAAATATTATGTTTTTCCCTCCACTCAAAATGCAATGGCATTAACATTGAATTTAAAAATCTAAACATTGCATTTTTACACTTTTAAATTCTTCTAGTGATAAATGGATTGTCAATAATCAGTTGAATTTGAATTCTAAAGTTTTTTTAATTGTCTCCTTTGCTATAATGCAATTAGAAATGATTTATCTAATTTTTGGGTACAAAAATATCGCTTAGGAAAAAGCAAATGTTATGGACTCTAATTGGAAGCTTCGTCACTCCCTTTTAGAAGTTTCTGCTTGACCCAAGATTGAAACGTGAGATTGGTATTTATAATATTCAACCACTAAATTGTATTCTACTTGAGTGAGTCCATTACTTGAATTTTTCTTCAATTAACATATCCAAATATTATGTTTTTTTCTCCACGCAAAATGCAATGGCATTGACTTTGAATTCAAAAATCAAAACATTGCATTTTTACAATTTTTATGATTTTAAAGTCTTCTAGGGATAAATGCAATGTCAATAATTAGTTGAATTTAAATTTATAATTTTTTTAATTGTCTCCCTTGCTACAAAGCAATTTGAAATGATTTATCTACTTATTCGGTACAAACATATCACTTAGCCAAAAATGAATACAATGGACTTTAATAAGAAGCTTCCCCACTCCCCTCTAGAAATTTATGCTTCACCTAACATTTAAGCGTGCGATTGGTATTTATAATATTTATAAACTAGAGTGAATTATATTGAAGTGTGTCTATTACTTGTATTTTTCTTCAATTAACATATTGAAATGTTATGTTTTTCCCTCTACTCAAAATCCAATGGAATTAACATTGAATTTAAAAATCAAAACATTGCATTTTTACATCTTTAAAGTCTTCTAGGGATAATTGGATTGTCAAAAATCAGTTGAATTTAAATTCTGTAATTTTTTTTAATTGTCTTCTTTGGTATAATGCAATTAGAGATGATTTATCTAATTTTTGGGTACAAACATATTACTTAGGAAAAAGCGAATGCAATGGACTCTAATTAGAAGCTTCCTCACTCCCCTCTAAAGGTTTATGCTTGACCCAAGATTAAAGCGTGAGATTGGTATTTATAATATTCAACCACAAAAGTGTATTCTATTCGAGTGAGTCCATTACTTGAAGTTTTCTTTGATTAACATATCCAAATATTATGTTTTTGTCCCCACTCAAAATGCAATGGCATTGACATTGAATTCAAAAATCAAAACATTGCATTTTTATAATTTTAAAGTCTTCTAGCGATAAATGCAATGTCAATAATCAGTTGACTTTAAATTTTATAATCTTTTTAATTGTCTCCCTTGCTACAAAGCAATTTGAAATGATTTATCTACTTTTTAGGTACAAACATATCACTTAGGAAAAACGAATACAATGGACTCTAATAAGAAGCATCCTACTCCCTTCTAGAGATTTATGCTTGACCTAACATTTAAGCGTGCAATTGGATTTATAATATTCATACACTAAAGTGTATTATATTCAAGTGTGTCCATTACTTGTATTTTTCTTCAATTAACATATTCAAATATTAGGTTTTTCCCCCCACGCAAAATGCAATGGCATTAAAATTGAATTTAAAAATCAAAACATTGCATTTTTACACTTTTGAAGTCTTTTAGGGATAAATGGATTGTCAATAATCAGTTGAATTTAAATTCTGTAATTTTTTTTATTGTTTCCTTTGCTATAATGCAATTAAAAATGATTTATCTAAATTTTTGGGTACAAACATATCGCTTAGGAAAAAACGAATGTAATAGACTCTAATTAGAAGTTTCCTCACTACCCTCTCGAGGTTTATGCTTGACCCAAGATTGAAGTGTGAGATTGGTATTTATAATATTCATCCACTAAAGTGTATTTTATTCGAGTGAGTCCATTACTTGAATTTTTTTTAATTAACATATCCAAATATTATGCTTTTGTCTCCACTCAAAATGCAATGGGATAGACATTGAATTCAAAAATCAAAACATTGCATTTTAACAATTTTTACTATTTTAAAGTTTTATAGGGATAAATGCAATGTCAATAATCAGTTGACTTTAAATTTTATAATCTTCTTAATTGTCTCCCTTGCTACAAAGCAATTTGAAATGATTTATCTACTTTTTGGGTACAAACATATCACTTAGGGAAAACGAATACAATGTACTCTAATAAGAAGCTTCCCACTCCCTTCTAGAGATTTATGCTTGACCTAACATTTAAGTGTGCGATTGGTATTTACAATATTCAGACACTAAAGTGTATTATATGGAAGTGGGTCCATTACTTGTATTTTTCTTCAATTAACATATTCAAATATCATATTTTTCCCTCCACGCAAAATGCAATGGCATTAAAATTGAATTTAAAAATCAAAACATTGCATTTTTACACTTTTGAAGTCTTGTAGGGATAAATGGATTGTCAATAATCAGTTGAATTTAAATTCTGTAATTCTTTTAATTGTCTCCTTTGCTATAATGCAACTGGAAATGATTTATCTAATTTTTGGGTACAAACATATCGCTTAGGAAAAAGCGAATGCAATGGACTTTAATTAGAAGCTTCCTTACTCCCCTCTAGAGGTTTATGCTTAACCTAAGATTGAAGCATGAGATTGGTATTTATAATATTCATCCACTAAAGTGTATTTTATTCGAGTGAGTCCTTTATTTGAATTTATCTTCAATTAACATATCCAAATATTATGTTTTTTTCTCCACTCAAAATGCAATGGCATCGACATGGAATTCAAAAATCAAAACATTGCATTTTTACAATTTTAAAGTCTTTTAGGGATAAATGCAATGTCAATAATCAGTTGACTTTAAATTTTATAATCTTTTTAATTTTCTCCCTTGCTGCAATGCAACTTGAAATGATTTATCTACTTTTTGGCTACAAACAAATCACTTAGTGAAAAACGAATACAATGGACTCTAATAAGAAGCTTCCCCACTTCCCTCTAGAGATTTATGCTTGACCTAACATTTAAGCGTGCGATTGGTATTTATAATATTCACACACTAAAGTGTATTATATTCAAGTGTGTCCATTACTTGTATTTTTCTTTAATTATCATATTCAAATATTAGGTTTTTCTCTCCACTGGAAATGATATGACATTAACATTGAATTTAAAAATCAAAACATTGCACTTTTACAATTTTAAAGTCTTCTAGGAATAAATGCATTGTAAATAATTAGTTTAATTTGAATTTTGTAATTTTTTTTAATTGTCACCTTTGCTACAATGCAATTTGAAAAGATTTCCCTACTTTTTGGGTACAAACACATCACTTATGAAAAAGTGATTGCAATGGACTCTAATAAGAAGCCTCCCCACTCCCCTTTAGAGATTTATGCTTGACCCAACACTGAGGCGTGAGATTGGTATTTATAACATTCATCCACTAAAGTCTATCCTATTCGAATGATTCCATTACTTGTATTGTTCTTCAATTAACATATTCAAAAATTAGCTTTTTCCCTCCACTCAAAATGCAACGACATTAACATTGAATTTAAAAATCAAAACATTGCATTTTTACAATTTTAAAGTCTTCTAGGAATAAATGCATTATAAATAATCAGTTGAATTTGAATTTTGTAATTTTTTTTAATTGTCTGCATTGCTACAAGAAAATTTGAAAACATTTCTCTATTTCTTGGGTACAAACACATCACTTAAGAAAAAGCGAATGCAATGGACTCTAATAAGAAGCCTCCCCACTCCCATTTAGAGATTTATACTTGACCCAACATTGAGGTGTGAGATTGGAATTTATAGTATTCATCCACTAAATTTTATCCTATTCGAATGAGTCCATTACATGTATTTTTCTTCAATTTACATATTCAAATGTTATGTTTTTCCCTCCACGCAAAATGCAATGGCATTAACATTGAATTTAAAAGTCAAAACATTGCATTTTTACACTTTCAAAGTCTTCTAGGGGTAAATGGATTGTCAATAATCAGTTGAATTTAAATTCTATAATTTTTTTTAATTGTCTCCTTTGCTACAATGCAATTTGAAATGATTTATCTACTTTTTGGGTACAAACATATCACTTAAGAAAAAACAAATACAATGGACTCTAATAAGAAACTTCCCCACTCCCCTCTAGAGATTTATACTTGACCCAATATTGAAGTGTGAGATTGGTATTTAGAATATTCATCCACTAAAGTCTATCCTATTCAAATGAGTCCATTACTTGTATTTTTCTTCAATTAACATATTCAAATATTAGCTTATTCCCTCCACTCATAATGCAATGGCATTAACATTGAATTTAAAAATCAAAACATTGCATTTTTACACTTTTGAAGTCTTCTAGGGATAAATAAATTGTCAATAATCAGTTGAATTTAAATTCTGTAATTCGTTTAATTGTCTCCTTTGCTATAATGCAATTGGAAATGATTTATCTAATTTTTGGGTACAAACATATCGCTTGAGAAAAAGCGAATGCAATGGACTTTAATTAGATGTTTCCTCACTCCCCTCTAGAGGTTTATGCTTGACCCAAAATTGAAGCGTGAGGTTGGTATTTATAATATTCATCCACTAAAGTGTATTATAATCGAGTGAGTCCATGACTTGAATTTTTCTTCAATTAACCTATCCAAATATTATGTTTTTTTTTCCACTTAAAATGCAATGGCATTGACATTAAATTCAAAAATCAAAACATTGCATTTTTACAATTTTTATAATTTTAAAGTCTTCGAGGGATAAATGCAATGTCAATAATCAGTTGAATTTAAATTTTATAATTTTTTTTATTTGTCTCTTTTGCTACAATGCAATTTGAAATGATTTATCTACTTTTTGGCTACAAACATATCACTGAAGAAAAAATGAATACAATGGACTCTAATAAAAAGCTTCCTGACTCCCCAATAGAGATTTATGCTTAACCCAACATTTAAGCGTGTGATTGGTCTTTATAATATTCATACACTAAAGTGTATTATATTCAAGTGTGTCCATTACTTGTATTTTTCTTCAATTAACATATTCAAATATTAGGTTTTTCCCTTGACCCAAAATGCAATGGCATTAACATTGAATTTAAAAATCAAAACATTTTATTTTTACAATTTTAAAGTCTTATAGGAATAAATGCATTGTAAATAATCAGTTGAATTTGAATTTTGTAATTTTTTTAATTGTCTCCTTTGCTACAATGCTATTTGAAAAGATTTCTCTACTTTTTGGGTACAAACACATCACTTAACAAAAAGCGAAAGCAATGGAGTCTAATAAGAAGCCTCCCTACACCCCTTTAGAGATTTATGCTTGACCCAACATTGAAGCGTGAGATCGGTATTTATAATATTCATTCACTAAAGTCTATCTTATTCGAATGAGTCCATTACTTGTATTTTTCTTCAATTAACATATTCAAATATTATGTTTTTCCCTCTGTAGGCATTAACATTGAATTTAAAAATCAAAATATTGCATTTTTACACTTTTGAAGTCTTTTAGGGATAAATGGATTGTCAATAATCAGTTGAATTTAAATTCTGTAATTCTTTTAATTGTCCCTTTTGCTATAATGCAATTTGAAATGATTTATCTAATTGTTGGGTACAAACATATCGCTTAGGAAAAAGCGAATGCAATGGACTTTAATTAGAAGCTTCCTCACTCCCGTTTAGAGGTTTATGCTTGACCCAAGATTGAAGCGTGAGATTGGTATTTATAATATTCATCCACTAAAGTGTATTCTATTCGAGTGAATCCATTACTTGAATTTTTCTTCAATTAACATATCCAAATATTATGTTTTTTTCTCCACTCAAAATGCAATGGCATTGACATTGAATTCAAAAATCAAAACATTGCATTTTTATAATTTTTACAATTTTAAAGTCTTCTAGGGATTAATGGATTGTCAATAATCAGTTGAATTTAAATTTTATAATTTTTTTATTTGTCTCCTTTGCTATAATGCAATTTGAAATGTTTTATCTTCTTTTTGGGTACAAAGATATCACTTAAGAAAAAATGAATACAATGGACTTTAATAAGAAGCTTCCCCACTCCCCTCTAGAGATTTATGCTTGACCCAACATTTAAGCGTGCGATTGGTATTTATAATATTCATCTACTAAATTGTATTCTATTCAAGTGAGTCCATTACTTCAATTTTTCTTCAATTAACATTTTCAAATATTATGTTTTTCTCTCCACTCAAAATGGAATACCATTAACATTGAATTTAAAAAGCAAAACATTGCATTTCTACAATTTTTACAATTTTACGGTCTTCTAGGGATAAATGCATTGTTAATAATCAGTTGAATTTCAATTTTGTAATTTTTTTTAATTGTGTCGTTTGCTACAATGCAATTTCAAATGATTTATCTACTTTTTGGGTACAAACATATCACTTAAGAAAAATCGAATGCAATGGGCTCTAATAAGAAGCTTCCCCACTTCCCTCTAAAGATTTATATCTGACCCAACATTGAGGCGTGCAATTGGTATTTATAATATTCATCTTCTAAAGTGTATTCTATTCAAGCAAGCCCATTACTGCTATTTTTCTTCAATTCATATGTTCAAATTTTATGTTTTTCCCTCCACTCAAAATGCAATGACATTTACATTGAATTTAAAAATCAAAACATTGCATTTTTACAATTTTTACAATTTTAAAGTCTTCTAGCGATAAATACAATGTCAATAGTCATTTGAATTTAAATTTTTTAATTTTTTTTTAATTTTCTCCTTTGCTACAATGCAATTTGAAATGATTTATCTACATTTTGGGTACAAACATATCACTTAAGAAAATCCAAATGCAATGGACTCTAATAAGAAACTTCCCTACTCCCTTCTAGAGATTTATGCATGACCTAGAATTGAAGCGTGGGATTGTTGTTTATAATATTCATCCACTAAAGTCTATTTTATTCAAGTGAGTCCATTACATGTATTTTTCTTCAATTAACATATTCAAATATTATGTTTTTCCCTCCACTCAAAATGCAATGGCATTAACATTGAATTTAAAAATCAAAACATTGCATTTTTACACTTTTGAAGTCTTCTAAGGATAAATGGATTGTCAATAATCAGTTGAATTTAAATTCTATAATTCTTTTAATTGTCTCCTTTGCTATAATGCAATTGGAAATGATTTATCTAATTTTTGGGTACAAACATATCGCTTAGGAAAAAGCGAATGCAATGGACTTTAATTAGATGTTTCCTCACTCCCCTCTAGAGGTTTATGCTTGACCCAAAATTGAAGCGTGAGGTTGGTTTTTATAATATTCATCCACTAAAGTGTATTCTATTCGAGTGAGTCCATCACTTGAATTTTTCTTCAATTAACCTATCCAAATATTATGTTTTTTTTTCCATTCAAAATGCAATGGCATTGACATTGAATTCAAAAATCAAAACATTGAATTCAAAAATCAAAACATTGCATTTTTACAATTTTTATAATTTTAAAGTCTTCGAGGGATAAATGCAATGTCAATAATCAGATGAATTTAAATTTTATAATTTTTTTATTTGTCTCTTTTGCTACAATGCAATTTGAAATGATTTATTTACTTTTTGGCTACAAACATATCACTGAAGAAAAAATGAATACAATGGACTCTAATAAGAAGCTTCCCTACTCCCCTCTAGAGATTTATACTTGATCCAACATTTATGCGTGTGATTGGTCTTTATAATATTCATACACTAAAGTGTTGTTGTTCCCACAACCTTGTATGGGTTGTAATTGTTGTCAACTAGGGTTAAGTGTGCAAGAAAGTAAAGCCATATGGAAGGGCAAGAAAGTAAATCTGCCGCATAAGGGCAAGAACGTAAATCCGCCACGTAAGCCCTATTAGGGTTTCATGGAAGAGAGTATATAAAGGCCTTGGAAGACAAAACTAAGAAGAGGGCCAACACAATTGAATAAACAACAACCCTACAACAACTGGCCAAAAGGAAGAGAGAGCAGAATGGCAAGAGATCAGAAACGCGTCCTGCAAGCAAACCAGATACACATCCTGCAAGCAAACCAGAAATGCCTCCTGCAAGCAAACCAGAAACACACAACCAGCAAGAGGAGAAATAAGAAACAGACCACCTGGAAGAGAAGACAGCAGACCTGGTATCCGTGAGACCATCCGGAAGAGAAGACAACAGACTAGAAGCATGAGGCAGGCTGAGAGACGTGAACCAGAAAAACCAGTAGTGTGAGGCAGGCCAAGAGACGTGAAATAGCAGACTAGAAGCGTGAGACCAGAACGTGCAACGGCATGACTGATCAGGAGCATGGGGCAGGCCATGAGACGTGAAACGGCAGACCAGAAGCTTGAGTGCAAGCTGTGAAACCGTGAGACGGTGAAAGCAAGAGTTGTGTGAAACAACCTAGAGAAGGAATTCGGCGAAGCATCGGAAAGAACTCAACGTATTTCCAGATTTCTTCAAGAGAGGTTAGAGAGCGTTGCGGTGAACTTCTAAGCGGCAGTGGAGCAGCCTTTCAATTCAACAGAGGCAAGACAAGCTAGAAGAAGGGTAGACACAGTAAGTGACACTTTTTGTATTGTACTTGCTTAGTAATTGCAATAGTGAAAGGAGCAGAAGATTAAGACATCCATTGTAACTAGAATTCTCAAGTATAGTGGATAGTCTCGGTAAGGGAGAGTCCCTACCACCGTGGATGTACGTCATGTTGACAGAACCACGTAAATCTCGTGTGTCCTTAATTTGCTTTACGTTCTGTGTTTTGAATTGAGTTGTGAACGTAGCTAAAGTATCAACCAACCCATAACCTAACGAAGACCTAAATAAGAACATCTGAATTGTCTACTAGGCAAGGTGTCTGAAAGGTGACTTTGGGGACTATTGTGATTAGTAGGTAGCAATAGATCTACCTTAGTCGAATCTGAGAAAGAGTTCACTTTTAAGAAGAGATTGAAGTTGTTCACTTTCCTGCGAATTGCGAATTGTGGTGATACTAATTCACCCCCCCTCTCAGTATCACAAACTAGTAGATCCTAGGGTGAAGTTAGGAACTTCAAGTGTATCATATTCAAGTGTGTCCATTGTATTTTTCTTCAATTAACATATTCAAATATTAGGTTTTTCCCTCCACTCAAAATGCAATGGCATTAACATTGAATTTAAAAATCAAAACATTTCATTTTTACAATTTTAAAGTCTTTTAGGAATAAATGCATTGTAAATAATCAATTGAATTTGAATTTTGTAATTTTTTTAATTGTCTCCTTTGCTACAATGCAATTTGAAAAAATTTCTCTACTTTTTGGGTACAAACACATCACTTAACAAAAAGCAAAAGCAATGGACTCTAATAAGAGGCCTCCCCACACCCCTTTAGAGATTTATGCTTGACCCAACATTGAAGCGTGAGATCGGTATTTATAATATGCATCCACTAAAGTCTATCTTATTCGAATAAGTCCATTACTTGTGTTTTTCTTCAATTAACATATTCAAATATTATGTTTTTCCCTCTGCACAAAATGCAATGGCATTAACATTGAATTTAAAAATCAAAACATTGCATTTTTACACTTTCAAAGTCTTCTAGGGATAAATGGATTGTCAATAATCAGTTGAATTTAAATTTTGTAATTTTTTTAATTGTCTCCTTTGCTACAATGCAATTTGAAATGATTTATCTACTTTTTGGGTACAAACATATCACTTAGGAACAAACAAATACAATGGACTCCAATGAGAAGTTTCCCCACTCCCCTCTAGAGATTTATACTTAACCTAACATTTAAGCGTGCGATTGGTCTTTATGATATTTATACGCTAAAGTGTATTATATTCAAGTGTGTCCCTTACTTGTATTTTTCTTTAATTAACATATTCAAATATTAGCTTTTTCCCTCCACTCAAAATGCAGTGGTATTAACATTGAATTTAAAAATCAAAACATTGCATTTCTACAATTTTTACAATTTTAAGGTTTTCTAGGGATAAATACATCGTTAATAATTAGTTAAATTTAAATTTTGTAATTTTTTAATTATGTCCTATGCTACAATACAATTTCAAATGATTTATCTACTTTTTGTGTACAAACATATCACTTAAGAAAAAACGAATGCAATGGACTCTAATAAGAAGCTTCCCACTCCCCTTTAAAGATTTATACTTGACCCGACATTGAAGCGTGCGATTGGTATTTATAATATTCATCCTCTAAAGTGTATTATATTCAAGCGAGTCCATTATTGTTATTTTTCTTCAATTGACATGTTCAAATATTTTGTTTTTCCCTCCACTAAAAATGCAATGACATTTACATTGAATTTAAAAATCAAAACATTACATTTTTTACAATTTTTACAATTTTAAAGTCTTATAGGGATAAATGCAATGTCAATAGTCATTTGAATTTTTATTTTTTAATTTTTTTAATTGTCTCCTTTGCTACAATGCAATTTGAAATGATTTAGCGACTTTTTGGGTACAAACATATCACTTAAGAAAAGCAAATGCAATGGACTCTAATAAGAAGCATCCCTACTCCCCTCTAGAGATTTATGCATGACTCAAAATTGAAGCGTGGGATTGCAATTTATAATATTCATCCACTAAAGTGTATTTTATTCAAGTGAGTCCATTACTTGTATTTTTCTTCAATTAACATATTCAAATATTATGTTTTTCCCTCCACTCAAAATGCAATGACATTAACATTGAATTTAAAAATCAAAACATTGCATTTCTACAATTTTTGCAATTTTAAGGTCTTCTAGGGTTAAATGCATTGTTAATAATCAGTTAAATTTAAATTTTATAATTTTTTTTAATTGTCTCCCTTGCTACATTGCAATTTCAAATGATTTATCTACTTTTTGGGTACAAACATATCACTTAAGAAAAAGCAAATGCAATGGGCTCTAATAAGAATATTCCTTACTCCCCTCTAAAGATTTATGCTTGACCCAACATTGAAGCGTGCTATTGGTATTTATAATATTCATCCACTAAAGTGTATTCTATTGAAGTGAGTCCATTACTGGTATTTTTCTTCAATTGACATTTTCAAATATTATGTTTTTCCCTCCACTCAAAATGCAATGACATTTACATTCAATTTAGAAATCAAAACATTGCATTTTTACAATTTTAAAGTCTTCTAGGGATAAATACAATATCAATAGTCATTTGAATTTATATTTATTAATTTTTTTAATTGTCTCCTTTGCTACAATGCAATTTGAAATGATTTATCTGCTTTTTGTGATGAGAATCATGGAGATGATGGGTGGAAGGCTTTAATAGATCCAAGAGGTCCATTGCACATTCCAGAAGGCCCAATAACACAAGCTAGAGCTTCAATAGATGCAAGAGGTCCATTGCATATTCCATAAGGCCCAATAACATGAACTAGAGCTTCAAAGGATGCAAGAGGTCCATTGCACGTTCCAGAAGGCCCAATAACATGAGCTAGGGCCAAAAGGATTAAAGAAGCACTAAATGGGCTGATTCAGGACATTCAAGCCAACCAAACTTCAAATGGTGTGAATTCAAGTTTTAAAGAGAGTCCAGGCCTAATTAATATAATTGGGATACTTAATAGGTTAGACTAAGTAATAGCATTCACTCTTTAATAGGAGTTCATTGTATCTGCTGGAATTTGTTTGAAATTCCTCCAAAATAAGGATTTCTCCTAAGTAGGAATTTGTGCCTTTTTAGGATTGCTATCTTAGCCTATAAATAGGCACCCCTTGTAAGCTCTAGAAATCAGACAACTTTGAGTGAAATAGAAAGTAAGGGTTTTTCTCCCTCGGTTCTTTTAAGAACTAAAGAACTTATCAAGAGGTACTTTTTCTTGTGGTGTTCAAATCGACTTATCACTGCCAATTCCTTTCTTTTATAGAGTGTGGCATCAATATCCTTCTTGAATACTCTAGGTTCGTGTTCCTTCGAATATTAGGTCTAGGGTTTCTGTTATTAAACTTTAATTTAGCTTTCCTGGTTGTTCTTTGATTCCTTGTGTGCCTTGGGTCCTTAACCCATGTCTTTTTGGGGTTTTCCGCATCAGTTGGTATTAGAGCCTGGCTCTAAATCAGGTTGAATCCACTCACTCTTCAATTTTTTACCTTGTGATTTATTTATTTGGGTTCAATTTGTCTATTATGTGCATTACAATTCAAATGCACAAGTCTGTTTGTTTGCAATCCTTCTCAACGTGTTAATTTCAATTCCAATTGTTGTATCTAAGTGTTCTACTGTTATTTTGTGTTGAGCAAAAGAAAAAGGAAAAAAGGAAAACAAAAAAAAAAGAAAAAAAAGAAAAGAAAGAAAACATCAAATTCAAGGTATTTATAAAGTTAACAGTTTGGTCATATTGGCCACAATAATAACAAAGTTTTCTTGCTCAACTCCAATTTTGCCATCCATTTTCCTATCTTGTTACCCAAGTTTGTCCTCTAAATTTAACTACCCCTATCCTAATATTTTTGTGAGTTTAGTTCATTAAATTTGTTTACCTTGATATCCTTTTTTGTTTTTTTTTAATTCTTTGTTCTCCAATTTGTTCAATTCTATGCCATTTATCTTATTTTGTTCAAAATCAATACTCTTGATTTACCTTGTTTAGTTCTTTATAGAGCTGAAAGGAGAAATCCGAGTGGTAAAAGGCAAGAGTGAAAGTTCATATAAAGAAAAAGTCATAAAGAGTGTAAACACGAGAGAGTGTGACACCTTTTTTTGAGTGAAACACGAGAGGGAGCGCTCTGTGAGGTATCTTATTATTTTGTGTAGAAGTAATACTATGACATCCAAAGACAAAGGTGCAGCCCAGGAGGGAGCTGGTGATGTGTCCTTCATGATCAAAGCTATGCAACAAAAATTTGAGCGTATGAATACCAGATTTGATGATATGAGGGAGAGGATGGAGGAGCAATCTAATATTATAGTAGAGTTGCAAAGGAGGCATGGGGAATATGAGGCTCCTAAAGCAAGAAGGCAGTTAAGACATGACTATGACCATGAAGATGATGTAGAAGATGATGAAACTGACGATCAAACTACTGTGGTCAGAATCGCTAACAATAGAAGGGATCAAAGAGAATTTGGGAGGCAAGGCACCTATGACCATAATTTGGGCAGTATTAAAATGACAATTCCTCCATTCCAAGGTAAGAATGATCCTAGTGCATACCTAGAATGGGAGAAGAAGGTTGTATTGGTTTTTGACTGTCATAACTATTCCAAGGAGAAAAAGGTAAAGCTTGCTACAGTTGAATTCACTGATTATGCTATTATTTGGTGGGATTAACTTGTTTTGACTAAGAGAAGGAATCGTGAGCAGCCTATTGATACATGGGAGGAGATGAAGGCTATCATGAGGAGGAGGTTTGTCCCTAATCACTATTACAGGGAGCTGTACCAAAGGCTGCAAGGGCTTACTCAGGGCACCAAAAATGTAAAGGATTACCACAAGGAGATGGAGATTACCATGATTTGGGCGAATGTAGAAGAAAATAAAGAAGCAACCATGGCTCGATTTCTACAAGGGCTAAATAGGGACATAGCAAACATGGTTGAATTGCAACACTACGTAGAATTAGAAGACATGGTGCACATGGCCATGAAAGTTGAAAGGCAACTCAAACGAAAGGGTTCCACACGGTTTGGACAGAACTCAGGATCTACCTCATCTTGGAAGCCAAATTGGAATAAAAGGGACGAGATGACCAACTACAAGTCCAAAGCCGAGCTATCCAAGTACAAGAATGTGGGTTCTAGCACGGAGGCAGGTAATTCTGACCCCCAACCAAGTAGAAATAGAGATGTTAAATGTTTTAAGTGTTTGGGCAGGGGTCATATTGCATCTCAATGTCCAAATAAGCGTGCAATGATCTTGAGAAGTAATGGTGAAGTTGAAACTGAAAGTGAATCAAATGATGATTCTATGCCATCATCAAAGGGTGAAAGTGATGGAGAGGAGTATCCAGTTAATGGAGTAGCTCTTGTTATAAGACGAGCATTGAATGTGCAAGTAAAGGAAGAAAATGAGGTGCAACGAGATAAAATCTTTCACACGAGGTGTCTCATCAAAAATAAGGTATGTAGTATGATTATTGATGGTGGGAGTTGCACTAATGTTGCTATCACAACTATGGTTGAGAAGTTGGATTTCCCTACAATGAAGCATCCTAGGCCATAAAAGCTTCAATGGTTGAATGAGAGTGGTGAAGTTAAGGTAAATAAGCAAGTGCTCATATCATTTTCTATTGGAAGGTACCATGATGAAATTTGATGTGATGTTGTACCTATGCATGTGGGCCATATTGTATTAGGAAGACCATGGCAATTTGATAGGCGAGTTATGCATGATGGCTTTAAGAACCGATATTCCTTTGTAATGAATGAAAAACCCATCACTCTTATACCATTATCACCTCAACAAGCTTATGAGGATCAATTAAGGATTAAAAATGAGAGTGAATAGAAAAGAAAGATTGATAAAAGAGAAAAGAGAGGAGAAAACGTGATGACACAAGAGAAAGAGAAGAAAATAGAAAGTTTCTATGCAAAAGAGAGTGATGTCAAAAGAGCATTCTATGCCAAACAACCTATGATCGTACTTCTATACAAGGAGGCTTATTTTAACACTAAAAAGTTTGACCCATCTTTGCCTAGTGTTGTTGCTCTATTGTAGGAATTTGAAAATGTATTCCTTGACGATGTTCCAAGTGGATTGCCACCTAATAGAGGAATTGAGCATCAAATTGATTTCATCCCAGGTGCATCCATCCCTAACTGGCCAGCATATAAGAGTAATCCTGAGGAGACAAAGGAGCTTCAAAGGCAGGTTAAGGAACTTATTTCCAAAGGATATATGAGGGAAAGCATGAGTCCATGTGGTGTTCCTGTCCTACTTGTACCCAATAAAGATAGGACTTGGAGGATGTGTGTTGATTGTCGAGCAATCAACAAAATCATTGTAAAGTATCGTTACCCCATACCTAGATTAGATGATATGTTGGATGAATTGCATGGTTCCTGTGTCTTTTCTAAGATTGATTTGAAAAGTGGATATCATTAGATTAGGATGAGAGAGGGAGATGAGTGGAAAACAGCTTTCAAAACTAAGTACGGTTTGTATGAATGGCTTGTTATGCCATTTGGTCTCACTAATACACTAAGCACTTTTATGTGACTAATGAATCATGTTTTGCGTCCATTCATTGGTAAATTTGTGGTTGTGTATTTTGATGATATTTTGGTCTATAGTAAAACCCTAGAAGAGCATCTTGATCATTTACGTTCTATTGTATGTGTTTTATGTTCTGAGAAATTGTATGCTAACTTAAAGAAATGTTCCTTTTGTACTAATAAGATCACATTTCTTGGCTATGTTATGAGTTCTAAAGGTGTCGAGGATGACGAGGAAAAAGTTAAGGCAATTCGTGATTGGCCTACACCTAAGTCAATTAGTGATGTGCGTAGCTTTCATGGTCTAGCTAGTTTCTATAGACGCTTTGTTAGGGACTTTAGCACCATTGCTGCACCACTCACTGAGCTTATCAAAAAGAGCACAAGTTTTAGGTGGGGTAGTGACCAAGACAAGGCTTTTAATTGCATTAAGGAAAAATTAAGTTATGCACCCCTACTTGCTTTACCTAACTTTGCAAAAGCTTTCAAGATTGAGTGTGATGCTTTAGGCATCGGCATTGGAGCTGTTTTGATGCAAGAAAGGCGCCCAATTGCTTACTTCAATGAAGAGCTAAGTGGAGCAAGCCTTAATTATCCTACTTATGATAAAGAGATGTATGCATTGGTACGGGCTTTAGAGACATGGCAACATTACCTTTGGCCCAAGGAGTTTGTCATCCATACTGACCATGAATCGTTGAAGCACTTAAAGGGACAAGGAAAGTTGAACAAAAGACATGCCAAGTGGATTGAATTCCTTGAGACCTTTCTCTACATCATCAAATATAAACAAGGTAAGGAAAATGTGGTAGCTGATGCATTATCTCGCAGGTATGCCCTTATCTCTACACTTACTGCAAACTTATTAGGATTTGACCATATTAAAGATTTATATGTGAATGATCTGGACTTTGCTAATGTGTATGGAGCATGTGAGAAGTCAGCTTTTGAGAAGTTTTATAGGCATAAGGGTTTCTTATTTAGAGAAAATCGTTTATGCATGCCTATGAGTTCTTTAAGGGAGTTGGTTGTAAGAGAAGCTCGTGAGGGTGGTCTAATAGGTCATTTCGGAGTTAGGAAAATCCTAGATGTCCTAAATGAACACTTCTTTTGGACACACATGAAACAAGATGTTGAGAGGATATGTGAGAAATGCATAACATGCAAATAGGCTAAATTTAGAGTTTTACCCCATGGCTTGTATACCCCTTTACCCATACCTAGCCATCCCTGGGTTGATTTATCCATGGACTTTGTACTCGGATTGCCACGAACAAAAAGGGGTAGGGATTTTGTATTTGTTGTTATTGATAGATTTTCAAAGATGGCACACTTCATCCCATGCCATAAAATTGATAATACAAATAACGTGGCTGACTTATTCTTTAAAGAAGTAGTACGTTTGCATGGCATGCCACGAAGCATTGTTTCAAACCAGGATACAAAGTTCTTAAGCCACTTCTGGAAGACTTTGTGGGGTAAGTTAGGTACTAAGCTATTGTTTTCAACTACTTGTCATCCACAAACTGATGGGCAGATTGAGGTGGTTAATCGAACTCTTTCTACTCTTTTGCATGCTATTATTCAAACAAATTTGAAAACATGGGAAGATTGTTTACCACATGTCAAGTTTGCGTATAATAAGAGTCTTTATTCTACTACTAGCTACTCTCCATTTGAAATTGTATATGGTTTTAATCCATTGACTCTTGTGGATTTGGTACCTATACCTGTCAATGAGTATGCCAGTGTTGATGGTGAATGCAAAGCGGACATGATAAAAAAATTGCATGACAAGGTGTAGCAACATATTGAAAAACGAATTGAGCAATACGCATCCCATGTCAACAAGGGATGAAAGAAGGTGGTGTTTGAACTTAGTGATTGGGTTTGGGTTCATATATGCAAGGAATGATTCCCAACTCAGAGGCGTTCAAAGCTACAACCTAGAGGAGATGGTCTGTTCCAAGTTGTAGCACGAATTAATAACAATGCTTATAAGTTGGACCTTCCTAGTGAGTATAATGTGAGTGCAACATTTAACGTTTCTGACCTTTCTCCTTTTGATATAGGTGATGATTCAAAGGCGAATCCCTTCAAGGAGAGGAGGAATGATGAGAATTGTGGAGATGATGGGTGGGAAGCTTCAATAGATCCAAGAGGTCCATTGCACATTCCAAAAGGCCCAATAACATAAGCTAGAGCTTCAATGGATGCAAGAGGTCCATTGCACATTCCAAAAGGCCCAATAACACGAGCTAGAGCTTCAATGGATGCAAGAAGTCCATTGCACATTCTAGAAGGCCCAATAACATAAGCTAGGGCCAAAAGATTAAAGAAGCACTAAATGGGTTGATTCAGGACATTCAGGCCAACCAAGCTTTAAATGGTGTGAATTCAAGTTTTAAAGAGAGTCCAAGCCTAATTAATATAATTGGGATACTTAATGGGTCAGACTAAGTAATAGCATTCACTCCTAAATAGGAGTTCATTGTATTTGCTGAAATTTGTCCAAAATTCCTCCAAAATAAGGATTTCTCCTAAGTAGGAATTTGTGCCTCTTTAGGATTGCTATCTTAGCCTATAAATAGGCACCCCTTGTAAGCTCTGGAAATCAGACAACTTTGAGTGAAATAGAAAGTAAGGGTTTTTCTCCCTCGATTCTTTTAAGAACTAAAGAACTTATCAAGAGGTACTTCTTCTTATGGCGTTCAATTCGACTTATCACTCCCAATTCCTTCCTTTTCTGGAGTGTGGCATCCATATCCTTCTTGAATACCCTAGCTTCGTGTTCCTTTGAATATTAGGTCTATAGTTTCTATTATTAAACTTTGATTTAGCTTTCCTAGTTGTTCTTTGATTCCTTGTGTGCGTTGGGTCCCTAACCCACGTCTTTTTGGGGCTTTTCGCATCATTTTGGGTACAAGCATATCACTTAAGAAAAAGCGAATGCAATGGACTCTAATAAAAAGCTTCCTACTCCCCTCTAGATATTTATGCATGACTCAAAATTGAAGCGTGGAATTGTTGTTTATAATATTTATCCACTAAAGTATATTTTATTCAAGTGCGTCCATTACCTGCATTTTTCTTCAATTAACATATTCAAATATTATGTTTTTCTCTCCACTCAAAATGCAATGGCATTAACATTGAATTTAAAAATCAAAACATTGCATTTTTACAATTTTTACAATTTTAAAGTCTTCTGGGGATAAATGCATTGCCAATAATCAGTTGAATTTAAATTTTGTAATTTTTTTAATTGTCTCCTTTGCTACAATGCAATTTGAAATGATTTACCTGCATTTTGGGCATAACCATATCACTTAAGAAAAATTGGATGCATTGCACACTAATAAGAAGCTTCCCCACTCCCCTTTAAAGATTTATGCTTGAACCAAGATTGAAGCGTGCAATTGGTATTTATAATATTCATCCACTAAAGTGTATTATATTCAAGTGAGTCCACGACTTGTATTTTTCTTCAATTAACATATTCAAATATTATGTTTTTCTCTCCACTCAAAATGCAATGGCATTAACATTGAATTTAAAAATCAAGACATTGCATTTTTACAATTTTTACAATTTTAAAGTCTTATAAAGATAAATGAATTGTCAATAATCAGTTGAATTTAAATTTTGTAATTTTTTTAATTGTCTCCTTTGCTGCAAAGCTATTTAAAATGATTTATTTACTTTTTCGGTACAAACATATCACTTAAGAAAAAGCAAATGCGATGGACTCCAATAAGAAGCTTCCCCACAGCCCTCTAGAGATTTATGCTTGACCCAACATTGAAGCGTGTGATAGGTATTTATAATATTCATCCATTAAAGTGTATTATATTCAAGTGAGTCCATTACTTGCTTTTTTCTTCAATAATCAGTTGAATTTAAATTTTATAATTTTTTTAATTGTCTCCTTTGCCACAATGCAATTTGAAATTATTTATCTACTTTTTTTAGCACAAACATATCACTTATGAAAAAGGGAATGTAGTGGACTCTAATATGAAGCTTCCACACTCCCCTCTAGAGATTTATGTTTGAGCGAACATTGAAGCGTAAGATTGGTATATATAATATTCATCCATTAAAGTGAATTTTATTCAAGTGAGTCCATTACTCGTATTTTTCTTCAATTAACATATTCAAATATTATGTTTTTCTCTCCACTCAAAATGTAATGGCATAAACATTGAATTTAAAATCCAAAACATTGCATTTTTACAATTTGTGAAACTTTAAAGTCTTATAGGGATAAATGCATTGTCAATAATTTGTTGAATTGAAATTTTATAATTTTTTTAATTGTCTCCTTTCCCACAATGCAATTTGAAATTATTTATCTACTTTTTTGAGCACAAACATATCACTTATGAAAAAAGGAATGTAGTGGACTCTAATATGAAGTTTCCACACTCCCCTCTAGAGATTTATGCTTGAGCGAACATTGAAGCGTGAGATTGGTATATATAATATTCATCCACTAAAGTGAAATCTATTCAAGTGAGTCCATTTCTTGTATTTTTCTTCAATTAACATATTCAAATATTATGTTTTTCTCTCCACTCAAAATGTAATGGCATAAACATTGAATTTAAAATCCAAAACATTGCATTTTTACAATTTTAAAGTCTTCTAGGGATAAATGCATTGTCAATAATTAGTTGAATTTAAATTTTGTAGTTTTTTTAATTCTCTTCTTTGCTACAATGCAATTCGAAATGACTTATCTTGTTTTTGGGTACAAACATATTACTTAAGAAAAAACAAATGCAATGGACTCCAATAAGAAACTTCCCCACTCCCCTCTAGAGATTTATGCTTGACACAAAATTGAAGTGTGAGATTGCTATTTATAATATTCATCCATTAAAGTGTATTATATTCGAGTGAGTCCATTACTTGTATTTTTCTTCAATTAATAGATTCAAATATTAAGTTTTTCTCACCACTCAAAATGGTATTGTATTAACAACAAATGTAAAAATCAAAACATTGCATTTTTACAATTTGTGAAATTTTAAAGTCTTATGGGGATGAATGCATTGTCAATAATTTGTTGAATTTAAATTTTATAATTTTTTTAATCATCTCTATTGTTGCAATGCAATTTGAAATGATTCATCAACTTTTTGGGTACAAACACATCATTTTGGAAAAAGCTAATGCAATGGACTTTAATAAGAAGCTTCCCCACTCCCCTTTAAAGATTTATACTTGACCTAACATTGAAGCATGAGATTGGTATATATAATATTCATCCACTAAAGTGTATTCTATTCAAGTGAGTCCATTACTCGTATTTTTCTTCAATTAACATATTCAAATATTATATTCTTCTCACCACTCCAAATGGAATGGGATTAACAATAAATGTAACAATCAAAACATTGCATTTTAACAATTTGTGAAACTTTAACGTCTTATAGGGATAAATGCATTGTCAATAATCTGTTGAATTTAAATTTTATAATTTTTTTAATTGTCTCCTTTGCTACAATGCAATTTGAAATGATTTAACTACTTTTTTGGTACAAACATATCACTTAAGAACAAGCAAATGCAATAGACTCTAATAAGAAGCTTCCCCACTCCCCTTTAGAGATTGGTGCTTGACCCAAAATTGAAGGGTGAAATTGCTATTTATAATATTCATCCACTAAAGTGTATTATATTCAAGTGAGTCCATTACTTTTATTTTTCTTCAATTAATAGATTCAAATATTATGTTTTTCTTAGAACTCAGAATGGAATGGGATTAACAATAAATGTAAAAACCAAAACATTGCATTTTTACAATTTGTGAAACCTTAAAGTGTTATAAGGATAAATGCATTGTCAATAATCTATTGAATTTAAATTTTATAATTTTTTTAATTGTCTCTTTTGTTGTAATGCAATTTGAAATTATTTATCTACTTTTTTGAGCACAAACATATCACTTATGAAAAAGGGAATGCAGTGGACTCTAATATGAAACTTCCACACTCCCCTCTAGAGATTTATGCTTGAGCCAACATTGAAGCGTGAGATTGGTATTTATATTATTCATCCCCTAAAGTGTATTATATCCACTCAAAATGCAATAGCATTAACATTGAACTTAAAATCAAAACATTGTGAAGTTCCCAACTTCACCCTAGGATCTACTAGTTTGTGATACTGAGAGGGGGGGTGAATCAGTATCACCACAATTCACAATTCGCAGGAAAGTGAACAACTTCAATCTCTTCTTAAAAGCGAACTCTTTCTCAGATTCGACTAAGGTAGATCTATTGCTACCTACTAATCACAATAATCCCCAAAGTCACCTTTCAGACACCTTGCCTAATAGACAATTCGGATGTTCTTGTTTAGGTCTTCGTTAGGTTATGGGTTGGCTGATACTTTAGCTGCGTTCACAACTCAATTCAAAACACAGAACGCAAAGCAAATTAAGGACACACGAGATTTACGTGGTTCCGTCAACGTGACGTACATCCACGGTGGTAGGGACTCTCCCTTACCGAGACTATCCACTATACTTGAGAATTATAGTTACAATGGATGTCTTAATCTTCTGCTCCTTTCACTATTGCAATTACTAAGCAAGTACAATACAAAGAGTGTCACTTACTGTGTCTACCCTTCGTCTAGCTTGTCTTGCCTCTGTTGAATTGAAAGGCTGCTCCACTGCCGCTTAGAAGTTCACCGCAACGCTCTCTAACCTCTCTTGAAGAAATCTAGAAATACGTTGAGTTCTTTCTGATGCTTCGCCAAATTCCTTCTCTAGGTTGTCTCACACAGCTCCTGCTTTCACCGTCTCACGGTTTCACAGCTTGCACTCAAGCTTCTGGTCTGCCGTTTCACGTCTCACAGCCTGCCCCACGCTTCTGATCAGTCACGCTGTTGCACGTTCTGGTCTCACGCTCCTGGTCTGCTGTTTCACGTCTCTTGGCCTGCCTCACACTACTGGTTTTTCTGGTTCACGTCTCTTGCCCTGCCTCACGCTTCTAGTCTGCTGTCTTCTCTTCCGGGTGGTCTCACGGATACCAGGTCTGCTGTCTTCTCTTCCGGGTGGTCTGTTTCTTATTTCTCCTCTTGCTGGTTGTGCGTTTCTGGTTTGGTTGCAGGATGTGTTTCTGGTTTGCTTGCAGGAGGCGTTTCTGGTTTGCCTGCAGGATGTGTTTCTGGTTTGCTTGCAGGACGTGTTTCTGGTTTGTTTGCAGGACGTGTTTCTGGTTTGCTTGCAGGAGGTTGCACGTTCTGGTTTGCTCTCCCGGTGGTGACGTTTCTGGTTTGCTCTCCTGGTGGTGTTGTTTCTGATCTCTTGCTGTTCTGCTCTCTCTTCCTTTTGGCCGGTTGCTGTAGGGTTGCTGTTTATTCAATTGTGTTGGCCCTCTTCCCTAGTTTTGTCTTCCAAGGCCTTTATATACTCTCTTCCATGAAACCCTAATAGGGCTTACATGGTGGATTTACGTTCTTGCCCTTACACAGCAGATTTACTTTCTTGCCCTTCAATGTAGCTTTACTTTCTTGCCCTTCCATGTGGCTTTACTTTCTTGCACACTTAACCCTAGTTGACAACAATTACAACCCATACAAGGCTGTGGGAACAACACATTGCATTTTTATAATTTTTACAATTTTATACTCTTTTAAGGATAAATGCATTCTTAATAATCAGTTGAATTTAAATTTTGTAATTTTTTTTAATTGTCTCTTTTGTTACAATGCAATTTGAAATGATTTATCTACTTTTGGGTACAAACATATAAATTAAGAAAAAGTGAATGCAATGGACTTTAATAAGAAGCTTCCTCACTCTCCTTTAGAGATTTATGCTTGACCTAACATTGAAGCCTGTGATTAGTATTTATATTATTCATCGCTTAAAGTGTATTATATTCAGGTGAGTTCATTACTTGTATTTTTCTTCAATTAACATATTCAAATATTTTGTTTTTCTCTCCACTCAAAATGCAATGGCATTAGGATTGAGTTTAAAAATCAAAACATTGCATTTTTACAATTTTTAAGTTTTCTAGGGATAAATGCATTGTTAATAATTAGTTGAATTTAAATTTTGTAATTTTTTTAGTTGTCTCCTTTGCTACAATACAATTTGAAATGATTTATCAACTTTTTGGGTACAAACATATTACTTAAGAAAAAAACAAATTTAGTGGACTCTAATAAGAAGTTTCCCCACACCCCTCTAGAGATTTATGCTCGACCCAAAATTGAAGTGTGGGATTGCTATTTATAATATTCATCTACTAAAGTGTACTATATTCCAAGGACTCCATTACTTTTATTTTTCTTCAATTAATATATTCAAATATTATGTTTTTCTGTCTACTCAAAATGCAATAGCATTAACATTGAATTTAAAATCAAAACATTGCATTTTTACAATTTTTACAATTTTGTACTCTTTTAGGGATAAATACATTGTGAATAATTAGTTAAATTTAAATTTTACAATTTTTTTAATTGTCTCCTTTGCAACAATGCAATTTGAAATGATTTATCTTTCTTTTAGGTACAAACATATGAATTAAATCAAAACATTGCATTTTCAAAATTTTTATAGTTTTAAAGTCTTCTAAGGATAAGTGCATTGTCAATAATCAGTTGAATTTAAATTTTGTAATTTTTTTAATTGTCTCTTTTGCTACAATGCTATTTGAAATGGTTTATCTATTTTATGGGTACAAACTTATCACCTAAGAAAAAGCAAATGAAATGGACTCTAATAAAAAGCTACCCCACTCCCCTCTAGAGTTTTATGCTTGACCCAAAATTGAAGTATGGGATTGTTATTTATAATATTTATCTACTTAAATGTATTTTATCAAAGTGAGTTCATTCCTTATATTTTCTTTAATTAACATATTCAAATATTATGTTTTTCAATCCACTCATAATGCAATGACATTAACACTGAATTCAAAAATCAAAACATTGCATTTTTAAAATTTTAAAGTCTTTTAAAGACTAAATGCATTGTAAATAATCAGTTGAATTTGAATTTTGTAATTTTTTTAATTGTCTCCTTAGCTACAATCCATTTTGAAAAGATTTCTCTACTTTTTGGGTACAATCACAGCACTTAAGAAAAAGTGAATGAAATGGACTCTAATAAGAAGCTTCCCCACTCCCCTCTAGAGATTTATGCTTGACCAACATTTAAGCGTGCGATTGGTATTTATAATATTCATACACTAAAGTGTATTATATTCAAGTGCATCCATTACTTGTAGTTTTCTTCAATTAACATACTCAAATATTATGTTTTTCCCTCCACTCAAAATGCAATGACATTAACATTGAATTTAAAAATCAAAACATTGCATTTTTAAAATTTTAAAGTCTTCTAGGAATAAATGCATTATGAATAATCAGTTGAATTTGAAATTTGTAATTTTTTTGATTGTCCCCTTTGCTACAATTCAATTTGAAAAGATTTCTCTACTTTTTGGGTACAAACACATCACTTAAGAAAAAGTGAATACAATGGACTCTAATAATAAGCTTCCCCACTCCCCTTTAGAGATTTATGCTTGACCCAACATTGAGGTGTGAGATTGGTATTTATAATATTCATCCACTAAAGTCTATCCAATTCAAATGAGTCCATTACTTGTATTTTTCTTCAATTAACATATTCAAATAATATGTTTTTTCCTCCTCTCAAAATGCAATGGCATTAACATTGAATTTGAAAGTCAAAACATTGCATTTTTACACTTTTAAAGTCTTTAAGGGATAAATGGATTGTCAATAATCAGTTGAATTTAAATTCTGTAATTTTTTTCATTGTCTCCTTTGCTAAAATGCAATTTGAAATGATTTATCTAATTTTTGGGTACAAACATATCGCTTAGGAAAAAGCGAATGCAATGGACTCTAATTAGAAACTTCCTCGCTTCCCTCTAGAGGTTTATGCTTGACCTAAGATTAAAGCGTGAGATTGGTATTTATAATATTCAACCACTAAAGTGTATTCTATTCGAGTAAGTCCATTACCTGAATTTTTCATGAATTAATATATCCAAGTATTATGTTTTTCCCTCCACTCAAAATACAATGACATTAACATTGAATTTTAAAAAGAAAACATTGCATTTTTAAAATTTTAAAGTCTTTTATGAGTAAATGCATTGTAAATAATCGGTTGAATTTGAATTTTGTAATTGTTTTAATTGTCTCCTTTGCTACAATGCAATTTGAAAAGATTTCTCTACTTTTTAGGTACAAACACATCACTTAAGAAAAAACGAATACAGTGGACTCTAATAAGAAGTTTCCCCACTCCCCTCTAGAGATTTATGCTTGACCCAATATTTAAGCGCGCGATTGGTATTTATAATATTCATACACTAAAGTGTATTATATTCAAGTGTGTCCATTACTTGTATTTTTCTTCAATTAAAATATTCAAATATTAGGCTTTTCCCTCCACTCAAAATGCTATGGCATTAACATTGAATTTAAAAATCAAAATATTGCATTTTTAGGCTTTTAAAGTCTTCTAGGGATAATTGGATTGTCAATAATCAGTTGAATTTAAATTTTGTAATTTTTTTAATTGTCTCCTTTGGTATAATGCAATTAGAGAAGATTTATCTAATTTTTGGGTACAAACATATTGCTTAGGAAAAAGTGAATGCAATGAACTCTAATTTGAAGCTTCCTCACTCCCCTCTAGAGGTTTCTGCTTAACCTAAGATTGAAGTGTGAGATTGGTATTTATAATATTCAACCACAAAAGTGTATTCTATTCGAGTGAGTCCATTACTTGAATTTTTCTTTGATTAACATATCCAAATATTATGTTTTTGTCCCCATTCAAAATGCAATGGCATTGACATTGAATTCAAAAATCAAAACATTGCATTTTTACAATTTTAAAGTGTTTTAGGGATAAATGCAATGTCAATAATTAGTTGACTTTAAATTTTATAATCTTTTTAATTGTCTCCCTTGCTACAAAGCAATTTGAAATGATTTATCTACTTTTTGGGTATAAACATATCACTTAGGGAAAAACAAATACAATGGACTCTAATAAGAAGCTTCCTACTCCCTTCTAGAGATTTGTGCTTGACCTAACATTTAAGCGTGCAATTGGTATTTATAATATTCATACACTAAAGTGTATTATATTCAAGTGTGTCCATTACTTGTATTTTTCTTCAATTAACATATTCAAATATTAGGTTTTTCCCCCCACGCAAAATGCAATGGCATTAAAATTGAATTTAAAAATCAAAACATTGCATTTTTACACTTTTGAAGTCTTCTAGGGATAAATGGATTGTCAATAATCAGTTGAATTTAAATTTTGTAATTTTTTTAATTGTCTCCTTTGCTATAATGCAATTAAAAATGATTTATCTAATTTTTGGGTACAAACATATCACTTAGGAAAAAGTGAATGTAATAGACTCTAATTAGAAGTTTCCTCACTACCCTCTCGAGGTTTATGCTTGACCCAAGATTGAAGCGTGAGATTGGTATTTATAATATTCATCTACTAAAGTGTATTCTATTCGAGTGAGTCCATTACTTGAATTTTTCTTCAATTAACATATCCAAATATTATGTTTTTGTCTCTACTCAAAATGCGATGGGATAGACATTGAATTCAAAAATCAAAACATTGCATTTTTACAATTTTTACTATTTTAAAGTCTTCTAAGGATAAATGCAATGTCAATAATCAGTTGACTTTAAATTTTATAATCTTTTTAATTGTCTCCCTTGCTACAAAGCAATTTGAAATGATTTATCTACTTTTTGGGTACAAACATATCACTTAGGGAAAAACGAATACAATGTACTCTAATAAAAAGCTTCCCCACTCCCCTCTAGAGATTTATGCTTGACCCAACATTTAGGTGTGTGATTGGTAGTTATAATATTCATACACTAAAGTGTATTATATGGAAGTGGGTCCATTACTTGTATTTTTCTTCAATTAACATATTCAAATATTATGTTTTTCCCTCCACTCAAAATGCAATGGGATTAACATTGAATTTAAAAATCTAAACATTGCATTTTTAAACTTTTAAATTCTTCTAGAGATAAATGGATTGTCAATAATCAGTTGAATTTAAATTCTGCAATTTTTTTAATTGTCTCCTTTGCTATAATGCAATTAGAAATGATTTATCTAATTTTTGGGTACAAACATATCGCTTAGGAAAAAGCAAATGCAATGGACTCTAATTGGAAGCTTCCTCACTCCCCTCTAGAGGTTTCTGCTTGACCCAAGATTGAAATGTCAAATTGGTATTTATAATATTCAACCACTAAACTGTATTCTACTCGAGTGAGTCCATTACTTGAATTTTTCTTCAATTAACATATCCAAATATTATGTTTTTGTCTCCACTCAAAATGCAATGGGATAGACATTGAATTCAAAAATCAAAACATTGCATTTTTAGAATTTTTACTATTTTAAAGTCTTCTAGGGATAAATGCAATGTCAATAATCAGTTGACTTTAAATTTTATAATCTTTTTAATTGTCTCCCTTGCTACAAAGCAATTTGAAATGATTTATCTACTTTTCGGGTACAAACATATCACTTAGGGAAAAATGAATACAATGTACTCTAATAAGAAGCTTCCCACTCCCTTCTAGAGATTTATGCTTGACCTAACATTTAAGCGTGCAATTGGTATTTATAATATTCATACACTAAAGTGTATTGTATTCAAGTGTGTCCATTACTTGTATTTTTCTTCAATTAACATATTCAAATATTAGGTTTTTCCCCCCACGCAAAATGCAATGGCATTAAAATTGAATTTAAAAATCAAAACATTGCATTTTTACACTTTTGAAGTCTTCTAGGGATAAATGGATTGTCAATAATTAGTTGAATTTAAATTTTGCAATTTTTTTAATTGTCTCCTTTGCTATAATGCAATTAGAAATGATTTATCTAATTTTTGGGTACAAACATATCACTTAGGAAAAAGAAAATGCAGTGGACTTTAATTGGAAGCTTCCTCACTCCCCTCTAGAGGTTTCTGCTTGACCCAAGATTGAAATGTCAGATTGGTATTTATAATATTTAACCACTAAACTGTATTCTACTCGAGTGAGTCCCTTACTTGAATTTTTCTTCAATTAACATATCCAAATATTATGTTTTTTTCTCCACGCAAAATGCAATGGCATTGACATTCAATTCAAAAATCAAAACATTGCATTTTTACAATTTTAAGTCTTCTAGGGATAAATGCAATGTCAATAATCAGTTGACTTTAAATTTTATAATCTTTTTAATTGTCTCCCTTGCTACAATGCAACTTGAAATGTTTTATCTACTTTTTGGGTACAAACATATCACTTAGGGAAAAACGAGTACAATGGACTCTAATAAGAAGCTTCCCCACTCCCCTCTAGTGATTTATGCTTGACCTAACATTTAAGTGTGCGATTGGTATTTATAATATTCATACACTAAAGTGTATTATATTCAAGTGTGTCCATTACTTGTATTTTTCTTTAATTATCATATTCAAATATTAGGTTTTTCTCTCCATTCAAAATGATATGGCATTAACATTGAATTTAAAAATCAAAACATTTCATTTTTACAATTTTAAAGTCTTCTAGGAATAAATGCATTGTAAATAATCAGTTTAATTTGAATTTTGTAATTTTTTTAATTATCTCCTTTGCTACAATGCAATTTGAAAAGATTTCCGTGCTTTTTGGGTACAAACACATCACATATGAAAAAGCGAATACAATGGACTCTAATAAGAAGCCTCCCCACTCCCCTTTAGAGATTTATGCTTGACCCAACACTGAGGCGTGAGATTGGTATTTATAACATTCATCCACTAAAGTCTATCCTATTTGAATGAGTCCATTACTTGTATTGTTCTCTAATTAACATATTCAAATATTTTGTTTTTCCCTCCACTCAAAATGCAATGGCATTAACATTGAATTTAGAAATCAAAACATTGAATTTTTACAATTTTAAAGTCTTATAGGAATAAATGCATTGGAAATAATCAGTTGAATTTGAATTTTGTAATTTTTTTAATTGTCTCCTTTACCACCATGCAATTTGGAATGGTTTATCTACTTTTTGGGTACAAATATATCACTTAGGAACAAATGAATACAATGGACTCCAACAAAAAGCTTCCCCACTCCCCTCTAGATATTTATACTAGACCTAACATTTAAGCGTGTGATTGGTATTTCTAATATTCATACACTAAAGTGTATTATATTCAAGTGTGTCCATTACTTGTATTTTTCTTCAATTAACATATTCAAAAATTAGCTTTTTCCCTCCACTCAAAATGCAATGGCATTAACATTGAATTTGAAAGTCTAAACATTGTATTTTTACAATTTTAAAGTCTTTTAAGAATAAATGCATTGTAAATAATCAGTTGAATTTGAATTTTGTAATTTTTTTAATTGTCTACGTTGCTACAATGCAATTTGAAAACATTTCTCTACTTCTTAGGTACAAACACATCACTTAAGAAAAAGCAAATGCAATGGACTCTAATAAGAAGCCTCCCCACTCCCCTTTAGAGATTTATACTTGACCCACCATTGAGGTGTGAGATTGGTATTTATAATATTCATCCACTAAATTTTATCCTATTCGAATGAGTCCATTACATGTATTTTTCTTCAATTTACATATTCAAATGTTATGTTTTTCCCTCCGCACAAAATGCAATGGCATTAACATTGAATTTAAAAATCAAAACATTGCATTTTTACACTTTCAAAGTCTTTTAAGGGTAAATGGATTGTCAATAATCAGTTGAATTTAAATTCTATAATTCTTTTAATTGTCTCCTTTGCTATAATGCAATTGGAAATGATTTATCTAATTTTTGGGTACAAAGATATCGCTTAAGAAAAAGCAAATGCAATGGACTCTAATTAGATGTTTCCTCACTCCCCTCTAGAGGTTTATGCTTGACCCAAAATTGAAGCGTGAAGTTGGTATTTATAATATTCATCCACTAAAGTGTATTCCATTCGAGTGAGTCCATGACTTGAATTTTTCTTCAATTAACCTATCCAAATATTATGTTTTTTTTTCCACTCAAAATGCAATGGCATTGACATTGAATTCAAAAATCAAAACATTGCATTTTTACAATTTTTATAATTTTAAAGTCTTCGAGGGATAAATGCAATGTCAATAATGAATTGAATTTAAATTTTATAATTTTTTTATTTGTTTCCTTTGCTACAATGCAATTTGAAATGATTTATCTACTTTTTGGCTACAAACATATCACTGAAGAAAAAATGAATACAATGGACTTTAATAAGAAGCTTCCTTACTCCCCTCTAGAGATTTATGCTTGACCTAACATTTAAGCGAGCGATTGGTCTTTATCATCTTCATACACTAAAGTGTATTATATTCAAATGTGTCCATTACTTGTATTTTGCTTCAATTAACATATTCAAATATTAGGTTTTTCTCTCCACTCAAAATGCAATGGCATTAACATTGAATTTAAAAATCAAAACATTTCATTTTTACAATTTTAAAGTCTTCTAGGAATAAATGCATTGTAAATAATCAGTTGAATTTGAATTTTGTAATTTTTTTAATTGTCTCCTTTGCTACAATGCAATTTGAAAAGATTTCTCTACTTTTTGGGTACAAACACATCACTTAACAAAAAGCAAAAACAATGGACTCTAATAAGAAGCCTCCCCACACCCCTTTAGAGATTTATACTTGACCAAACATTTAAGCGTGAGATCGGTATTTATAATATTCATCCACTAAAGTCTATCTTATTCGAATGAGTCCATTACTTGTGTTTTTCTTCAATTAACATATTCAAATATTATGTTTTTCCCTCCACACAAAATGCAATGGCATTAACATTGAATTTAAAAATCAAAACATTGCATTTTTACACTTTCAAAGTCTTCTAGGGATAAATGGATTGTCAATAATCAGTTGAATTTAAATTCTGTAATTTTTTTAATTGTTTCCTTTGCTATAATGCAATTTGAAATGATTTATCTACTTTTTGGGTACAAACATATCACTTAGGAATAAACAAATACAATGGACTCCAATGAGAAGTTTCCCCACTCCCCTCTAGAGATTTATACTTGACCTAACATTTAAGCGTGCGATTGGTCTTTATAACATTCATACACTAAAGTGTATTATATTCAAGTGTGTCCCTTACTTGTATTTTTCTTCAATTAACATATTCAAATATTAGCTTTTTCCCTCCACTCAAAATGCAGTGGCATTAACATTGAATTTAAAAATCAAAACATTGCATTTCTACAATTTTTACAATTTTAAGGTTTTCTAGGGATAAATACATCGTTAATAATTAGTTGAATTTAAATTTTGTAATTTTTTAATTGTGTCCTTTGCTACAATACAATTTCAAATGATTTATCTACTTTTTGCGTACAAACATATCACTTAAGAAAAAATGAATGCAATGGACTCTAATAAGAAGCTTCCCACTCCCCTCTAAAAATTTATACTTGACCCAACATTGAAGCGTGCGATTGGTATTTGTAATATTCATCCTTTAAAGTGTATTATATTCAAGCAAGTCCATTATTGGCATTTTTCTTCAATTGACATGTTCAAATATTATGTTTTTCCCTCCACTCAAAATGCAACGACATTTACATTGAATTTAAAAATCAAAACATTACATTTTTACAATTTTAAAGTCTTCTAGGGATAAATGCAATGTCAATAGTCATTTGAATTTATATTTTTTAATTGTCTCCCTTGCTACAATGCAATTTGAAATGATTTATCAACTTTTTGGGTACAAACATATCACTTAAGAAAAGCCAAATGCAATGGACTCTAATAAGAAGCTTCCCTACTCCCCTCTAGAGATTTATGCATGACTCAAAATTGAAGCGTGGGATTGCAGTTTATAATATTTATCCACTAAAGTGTATTTTATTCAAGTGAGTCCATTACTTGTATTTTTCTTCAATTAACATATTCAAATATTATATTTTTCCCTCCACTCGAAATGCAATGGCATTAACATTGAATTTAAAAATCAAAACATTGCATTTCTACAATTTTTGCAATTTTAAGGTCGTCTAGGGTTAAATGCATTGTTAATAATCAGTTAAATTTAAATTTTGTAATTTTTTTTAATTTTCTCCTTTGCTACATTGCAATTTCAAATGATTTATCTACTTTTTGGGTACAAACATATCACTTAAGAAAAAGCGAATGCAATGGGATCTAATAAAAAGCTTCCCCACTCCCCTCTAAAGATTTATGCTTGACCCAACATTGAAGTGTGCTATTGGTATTTCTAATATTCATCCACTAAAGTGTATTCTATTGAAGTGAGTCCATTACTGGTATTTTTCTTCAATTAACATGTTCAAATATTATGTTTTTCCCTCCACTCAAAATGCAACGACATTTACATTCAATTTAGAAATGAAAACATTGCATTTTTACAATTTTAAAGTCTTCTAAGGATAAATACAATATCAATAATCATTTGAATTTATATTTTTTAATTTTTTTAATTGTCTCCTTTGCTACAATGCAATTTGAAATGATTTATCTACTTTTTGTGATGAGAATCATGGAGATGATGGGTGGAAGGCTTTAATAGATCCAAAAGGTCCATTGCACATTCCAGAAGGCCTAGTAACACAAGGTAGAGTTTCAATGGATGCAAGAGGTCCATTGCATATTCTAGAAGGCCCAATAACACGAGCTAGAACTTCAATGGATGCAAGAGGTCCATTGCATGTTCCACAAGGTCCAATAACACGAGCTAGGGCCAAAAGGATTAAAGAAGCACTAAATGGGCTGATTTAGGACATTCAAGCCAACCAAACTTCAAATGGTGTGAATTCAAGTTTTAAAGAGAGTCCAGACCTAATTAATATAATTGGGATACTTAATAGGTTAGACTAAGTAATAACATTCACTCTTTAATAGGAGTTCATTGTATTTGTTGGAATTTGTTTGAAATTCCTCCAAAATAAGGATTTCTCCTAAGTAGGATTTTGTGCCTTTTTAGAATTGCTATCTTAGCCTATAAATAGGCACCCCTTGTAAGCTCTAGAAATCAGACAACTTTGAGTGAAATAGAAAGTAAGGGTTTTTCTCCCTCGGTTCTTTTAAGAACTAAAGAACTTATCAAGAGGTACTTCTTCTTGTGGCATTCAAATCGACTTATCACTGCCAATTCCTTTCTTTTCTAGAGTATGGCGTCAATATCCTTCTTGAATACCCTAGGTTTGTGTTCCTTCGAATATTAGGTCTAGGGTTTCTGTTATTAAACTCTAATTTAGCTTTCTTGGTTGTTCTTTGATTCCTTGTGTGCGTTGGGTCCCTAACCCATGTCTTTTTGGGGTTTTTCGCATCAGTTGGTATCAGAGCCTGGCTCTAAATCAGGTTGAATCCACTCACTCTTCAATTTTCTACCTTGTGATTTATTTATTTGGGTTCAATTTGTCTATTATGTGCATTACAATTTGCACAAGTCTATTTGTTTGCAATCCTTCTCAACGTGTTAATTTCAATTCCAATTGTTGTATCTAAGTGTTCTACTATTATTTTGTGTTGAGCAAAATAATAAGGAAGAAAAGAAAACAAAAAGAAGGATCAACGAAAAAAAGAAAAAAAAGAAAAGAAAGAAAACATCAAATTCAAGTCATTGATAAAGTTAACAGTTTGGTCATATTGGCCACAATAATAACAAAGTTTTCTTGCTCAACTCTAATTTTGCCATCCATTTTCCTTTTTTTGTTACCCAAGTTTGTCCTCTAAATTTAACTACCTCTATCCTAATTTTTTTGTGAGTTTAGTTCATTAAATTCGTTTACCTTGATATCCTTTTTCATTTTTTTTTATTCCTTGTTCTCCAATTTGTTCAATTCTACGCCATTTATCTTATTCTGTTCAAAATCAATACTCTTGATTTACCTTGTTTAGTTCTTTATAGAGCTGAAAGGAGAAATCCGAGTGGTAAAAGGCAAGAGTGAAAGTTCATATAAAGAAAAAGCCATAAAGAGTGTAAACACGAGGGAGTATGACACCTTTTTTTGAGTGAAACACGAGAGGGAGCGCTCTGTGAGGTATCTTATTATTTTGTGTAGAAGTAATACTATGACATCCAAAGACAAAGGTGCAGCCCAGGAGGGAGTTAGTGATGTGTCCTTCATGATCAAAGCTATGCAACAACAATTTGAGCATATGAATACCATATTTGATGATATGAGGGAGAGGATGGAGGAGCAATCTAATATTATAGTAGAGTTGCAAAGGAGGCTTAGGGAATATGAGGCTCCTAAAGCAAGAAGGCAGTTAAGACATGACTATGACCATGAAGATGATGTAAAAGATGATGTAACTAACGATCAAACTACTCTGGTCAGAACCGCTAACAATAGAAGGGATCAAAGAGAATTTGGGAGGCAAGGAACCTATGACCATAATTTGGGCAGTATTAAAATGACAATTCCTCCATTCCAAGGTAAGAATGATCCTGAATGGGAGAAGAAGGTTGAATTGGTTTTTGACTGTCATAACTATTCCGAGGAGAAAAAGGTAAAGCTTGCTACAGTTGAATTCACTGATTATGCTATTATTTGGTGGGATCAGCTTGTTTTGACTAAGAGAAGGAATCGTGAGCGGCCTATTGATAAATGGGAGGAGATGAAGGCTATCATAAGGAGGAGGTTTGTCCCTAATCACTATTACAGGGAGCTGTACCAAAGGCTGCAAGGGCTTACTCAGGGCACCAAAAATGTAAAGAATTACCACAAGGAGATGGAGATTACCATGATTTGGGCGAATGTAGAAGAAAATAGAGAAGCAACCATGACTCGATTTCTACAAGGGCTCAATAGGGACATAACAAACATGGTTGAATTGCAACACTATGTGGAATTAGAAGACATGGTGCACATGGCCATGAAAGTTGAAAGGCAACTCAAACGAAAGGGTTCCACACGGTTTGGGTAGAACTCAGGATCTACCTCATCTTGGAAGCCAAATTGGAATAAAAGGGACAAGATGACCAACTACAAGTCCAAAGCCAAGCTATCCAAGTACAAGAATGTGGGTTCTAGCAAGGAGGCAGGTAATTCTGACCCCCAACTAAGTAAAAATAGAGATGTTAAATGTTTTAAGTGTTTGGGCAGGGGTCATATTGCATCTCAATGTCCAAATAAGCGTGCAATGATCTTGAGAAGTAATGGTGAAGTTGAAACTGAAAGTGAATCAAATGATGATTCTATGCCATCATCAAAGGGTGAAAGTGATGGAGAGGAGTATCCAGTTAATGGAGTAGCTCTTGTTACAAGGCGAGCATTAAATGTGCAAGTAAAGGAAGAAAATGAGGTGCAACGAGATAACATCTTTCAGACGAGGTGTCTCATCAAAAATAAGGTATGTAGTATGATTATTGATGGTGGGAGTTGCACTAATGTTGCTATCACAACTATGGTTGAGAAGTTGGATTTCCCTACTATGAAGCATCCTAGGCCATATAAGCTTCAATGGTTGAATGAGAGTAGTGAAGTCAAGGTAAATAAGCAAGTGCTCATATCATTTTCTATCGGAAGGTACCATGATGAAATTTTATGTGATGTTGTACCTATGCATGTGGGCCATATTCTATTAGGAAGACCATGGCAATTTGACAGGCGAGTTATGCATGATGGCTTTAAGAATCGATATTCCTTTGTAATGAATGAAAAACCCGTCACTCTTGTACCATTATCACCTCAACAAGCTTATGAGGATCAATTAAGGATTAAAAATGAGAGTGAACAGAGAAGAAAGATTGATAAAAGAGAAAAGAGAGGAGAAAACGTGATGACACAAGAGAAAGAGAAAAAAATAGAAAGTTTCTATGCAAAAGAGAGTCATGTCAAAAGAGCATTCTATGCCAAACAACCTATGATCATACTTCTATACAAGGAGGCTTATTTTAACACTAATAAGTTTGACTCATCTTTGCCTAGTGTTGTTGTTGCTCTATTGCAGGAATTTCAAAATGTATTCCCTGATGATGTTCCAAGTGGATTGCCACCTAATAGAGGAATTGAGCATTAAATTGATTTCATCCCAGGTGCATCCATCCCTAACCGGCCAGCATATAAGAGTAATCCTGAGGAGACAAAGGAGCTTCAAAGACAGGTTAAGGAACTTATTTCCAAAGGATATATGAGGGAAAGCATGAGTCCATGTGCTGTTCATGTCCTACTTGTACCCAATAAAGATGGGACTTGGAGGATGTGTGTTGATTATTGAGCAATCAACAAAATCACTATAAAGTATCGTTACCCCATACCTAGATTAGATGATATGTTGGATGAATTGCATGGTTCCTGTGTCTTTTCTAAGATTGATTTGAAAAGTGGATTTCATCAGATTAGGATGAGAGAGGGAGATGAGTGGAAAACAACTTTCAAAACTAAGTATGGTTTGTATGAATGGCTTGTTATGCCATTTGGTCTCACTAATACACCAAGCACTTTTATGCGACTAATGAATCATGTTTTGCGTCCATTCATAGGTAAAATTGTGGTTGTGTATTTTGATGATATTTTGGTCTATAGTAAAACCCTAGAAGAGCATCTTGATCATTTACGTTCTATTGTATGTGTTTTACATTCTGAGAAATTGTATGCTAACTTAAAGAAATGTTCCTTTTGTACTAATCAGATCACATTTCTTGGCTATGTTGTGAGTTCTAAAGGTGTCGAGGATGTCGAGGAAAAAGTTCAGGCAATTTGTGATTGGCCTACACCTAAGTCAATTAGTGATATGCGTAGCTTTCATGGTCTAGCTAGTTTCTGTAGACGCTTTGTTAAGGACTTTAGCACCATTGCTGCACCACTCACTAAGCTTATCAAAAAGAGCAAAAGTTTTAGGTGGGGTAATGACCAAGGCAAGGCTTTTAATTGCATCAAGGAAAAATTAAGTTCTGCACCCCTACTTGCTTTACCTAACTTTGCAAAAGCTTTCAAGATTGAGTGTGATGCTTTAGGCATCGGCATTGGAGCTGCAAGAAAGGCACCTAATTGCTTACTTCAGTGAAGAGCTAAGTGGAGCAAGCCTTAATTATCCTACTTATGATAAAGAGATGTATGCATTGGTACGGGCTTTAGAGACATGGCAACATTACCTTGGGCCCAAGGAGTTTGTCATCCATACTGACCATGAATCGTTGAAGCACTTAAAGGGACAAGGAAAGTTGAACAAAAGACATGCCAAGTGGATTGAATTCATTGAGACCTTTCCCTACATCATCAAATATAAACAAGGTAAGGAAAATGTGGTAGCTGATGCATTATCTCGCAGGTATGGCCTTATCTCTACACTTACTGCAAACTTATTAGGATTTGACCTTATTAAAGATTTATATGTGAATGATCTGGACTTTGCTAATGTGTATGGAGCATGTGAGAAGTCAGCTTTTGAGAAGTTTTATAGGCATAAGGGTTTCTTATTTAGAGAAAATCATTTATGCATGCCTATGAGTTCTTTAAGGGAGTTGGTTGTAAGAGAAGCTCATGAGGGTGGTCTAATAGGTCATTTCGGAGTTAGGAAAATCCTAGATGTCCTAAATGAACACTTCTTTTGGCCAAGCATGAAACAAGATGTTGAGAGGATATGTGAGAAATGCATAACATGCAAATAGGCTAAATTTAGAGTTTTACCCCATGGCTTGTATACCCCTTTACCCATATCTAGCTATCCCTGGGTTGATTTATCCATGGACTTTGTACTCGAATTGCCACGAAAAAAAAAGGGGTAGGGATTCTGTATTTGTTGTTATTGATAGATTTTCAAAGATGGCACACTTCATCCCATGCCATAAAATTGATAATACAAACAATGTGGCTGACTTATTCTTTAGAGAAGTAGTACGTTTGCATGGCATGCCACGAAGCATTGTTTCAAACTGGGATACAAAGTTCTTAAGCTACTTCTGGAAGACTTTGTGGGGTAAGTTAGGTACTAAGCTATTGTTTTCAACTACTTGTCATCCACAAACTGATGGGCAGATTGAGGTGGTTAATCGAACTCTTTCTACTCTTTTGCGTGCTATTATTCAAACAAATTTGAAAACATAGGAAGATTGTTTACCACATGTCAAGTTTGCGTATAATAGGAGTGTTCATTCTACTACTAGCTACTCTCCATTTGAAATTGTATATGGCTTTAATCCTTTGACTCTTATGGATTTGGTACCTATACCTGTCAATGAGTATGCCAGCATTGATGGTGAATGCAAAGCGGACATGATAAAAAAATTGCATGAGAAGGTGCGGAAACATATGGAAAAACGAATTGAGCAATACGCATCCCATGTCAACAAGGGACGAAAGAAGGTGGTGTTTGAACCTAGTGATTGGGTTTGGGTTCATATATGCAAGGAATGATTCCCAACTCAGAGGCGTTCAAAGCTACAACCTAGAGGAGATGGTTCGTTCCAAGTTGTAGCATGAATTAATGACAATACTTATAAGTTGGACCTTCGTGGTGAGTATAATGTGAGTGCAACATTTAACGTTTCTATCCTTTCACCTTTTGATATAGGTGATGATTTGAAGGCGAATCCCTTTAAGGAGAGGAGGAATGATGAGAATCGTGGTGATGATGGGTGGGAGGCTTCAATAGATCCAAGAGGTCCATTGCACATTCCAAAAGGCCCAATAACACAAGCTAGAGCTTCAATGCATGCAAGAGGTCCATTGCACATTCCAAAAGGCCCAATAACACGAGCTATAGCTTCAATGGATGCAAGAAGTCCATTGCATATTCCAGAAGGCCCAATAACATGAGCTAGGGCCAAAAGATTAAAGAAGCACTAAATGGGCTGATTCAGGACATTCAGGCCAACTAAGCTTCAAATGGTGCAAATTTAAGTTTTAAAGAGAGTCCAGGCCTAATTAATATAATTAGGATACTTAATGGGTCAGACTAAGTAATAGCATTCACTCATAAATAGGAGTTCATTGTATTTGCTGAAATTTGTTCGAAATTCCTCCAAAATAAGGATTTCTCCTAAGTAGGAATTTGTGCCTCTTTAGGATTGCTATCTTAGCCTATAAATAGGCACCCCTTGTAAGTTATGGAAATCAAACAACTTTGTGTGAAATAGAAAGCAAGGGTTTTTCTGCCTCGGTTCTTTTAAGAACTAAAGAACTTATCAAGAGGTACTTCTTCTTATGGCGTTCAATTCGACTTATCACTCCCAATTCCTTCCTTTTCTAGAGTGTGGCGTCCATATCCTTCTTGAATACCCTAGCTTTGTGTTCCTTTAAATATTAGATCTACAGTTTCTATTATTAAACTTTGATTTAGCTTTCCTGGATGTTCTTTGATTCCTTGTGTGCGTTGGGTCCCTAACCTACGTCTTTTTGGGGTTTTTCGCATCATTTTGGGTACAAGCATATCGCTTAAGAAAAAGTGAATGCAATGGACTCTAATAAGAAGCTTCCCTACTCCCCTCTAGAGATTTATGCATGACTCAAAATTGAAGCGTGGAATTGCTGTTTATAATATTCATCCACTAAAGTGTATTTTATTCAAGTGCGTCCATTACTTGTATTTTTCTTCAATTAACATATTCAAATATTATGTTTTTCTCTCCACTCAAAGTGCAATGGCATTAACATTGAATTTAAAATCAAAACATTGCATTTCTACAATTTTTACAATTTTAAAGTCTTCTTGGGATAAATGCATTGCCAATAATCAGTTGAATTTAAATTTTGTAATTTTTTTAATTGTCTCTTTTGCTACAATGCAATTTGAAATGATTTATCTGCACTTTGGGCATAACCATATCACTTAAGAAAAATCAGATGCAATGCACACTAATAAGAAGCTTCCCCACTCCCCTATAAAGATTTATGCTTGAACCAAGATTGAAGCGTGCAATTGGTATTTATAATATTCATCCACTAAAGTGTATTATATTCAGGTGAGTCCATGACTTGTATTTTTCTTCAATTAACATATTCAAATATTATGTTTTCTCTCCACTCAAAATGCAATGGCATTAACATTGAATTTAAAAATCAAGACATTGGATTTTTACAATTTTTACAATTTTAAAGTCTTCTAAAGATAAATGCATTGTCAATAATCAGTTGAATTTAAATTTTGTAATGTTTTTAATTGTCTCCTTTGCTACAAAGCAATTTGAAATGATTTATTTACTTTTTTGGTACAAACATATCACTTAAGAAAAAGCAAATGCAATAGACTCCAATATGAAGCTTCCCCACAGCCCTCTAGAGATTTATGGTTGACCCAACATTGAAGTGTGTGATAGGTATTTATAATATTTATCCACTAAAGTGTATTATATTCAAGTGAGTCCATTACTTGCTTTTTTCTTCAATTAACATATTAAAATATTATATGTTTCTCTCTACTCAAAATGCAATGACATTAACATTGAATTTACAAATTAAAACATTGCATGTTTACAATTTTTACAATTTTAAAGTCTTATAGGGATAAATGCATTGTGAATAATCAGTTGAATTTAAATTTTGTAATTTTTTTAATTCTCCTTTGCTGCAAAGCAATTTGAAATGATTTATTTACTTTTTCGGTACAAACATATCACTTAAGAAAAAACGAATGCAATGGATTCTAATAAGAACCTTCCCCACAGCCCTCTAGAGATTTATGGTTGACCCAACATTGAAGCGTGTGATAGGTATTTATAATATTTATCCACTAAAGTGTATTATATTCAAGTGAGTCCATTACTTGCTTTTTTCTTCAATTAACATATTAAAATATTATATTTTTATCTCTACTCAAAATGCAATGACATTAACATTGAATTTACAAATCAAAACATTGCATGTTTACAATTTTTACAATTTTAAAGTCTTCTAGGGATAAATGCATTGTCAAAAATCAGTTGAATTTAAAGTTTGTAATTTTTTTAATTGTCTCCTTTGCTACAATGTAATTTGAAATGATTTATCCACATTTTGAGTAGAACTATATCACTTAAGAAAAATCGGATGCAATGCACTCTAATGAGAAGTTTCCCCACTCCCCTCTAAAGATTTAAGGTTGAACCAAGATTGAAGTGTGCGATTGGTATTTATAATATTCATCCACTAAAGTGTATTATATTCAGGTGAGTCCATGACTTGTATTTTTCTTCAATTAACATATTCAAATATTATGTTTTCTCTCCACTCAAATTGCAATGGCATTAACATTGAATTTAAAAATCAAGACATTGCATTTTTAAAATTTTTACAATTTTAAAGTCTTCTAAAGATAAATGCATTGTTAATAATCAGTTGAATTTACATTTTGTAATTTTTTAATTGTCTCCTTTGCTGCAAAGCAATTTGAAATGATTTATTTACTTTTTCAGTACAAACATATCGCTTAAGAAAAAGCGAATGCAATGAACTCTAATAAGAAGCTTCCCCACTGCCCTTTAGAGATTTATGCTTGACCCAACATTGAAGCGTGTGATTGGTATTTATAATATTCATCCACTAAAGTGTATTCTATTCAAATGAGTCCATTACTTGTTTTTTTCTTTAATTAACAAATTAAAATATTATATTTTTCTCTCCACTCAAAATGCAATGACATTAACATTGAATTTAAACATCAAAACATTGCATGTTTATGATTTTTACAATTTTAAAGTCTTATAGGGATAAATGCATTGTCAATAATCAGTTGAATTTAAATTTTGTAATTTTTCTAATTGTCTCCTTTCTACGATGTAATTTGAAATGATTTATCTGCATTTTGGGTAGAACCATATCACTTAAGAAAAATCGGATGCAATGCACTATAATAAGAAGCTTCCCCACTCCCTTCTAAAGATTTATGCTTAAACCAGGATTGAAGCGTGCAATTGCTATTTATAATATTCATCCACTAAAGTGTATTATATTTAGGTGAGTCCATGACTTGTAGTTTTCTTCAATTAACATATTCAAATATTATGTTTTTCTCTCCAATTAAAATGCAATGGCATGAACATTGAATTTAAAAATCAAAACATTGCATTTTTACAATTTTTACAATTTTAAAATCTTCTAGGGATAAATGCATTGTTAATAATCAATTGAATTTAAATTTTGTAATTTTTTGAATTGTCTCCTTTGCTGCAAAGCAATTTGAAATGATTTATTTACTTTTTTGGTACAAACATATCGCTTAAGAAAAAACAATTGCAATGGACTCTAATAAGAAGCTTCCCCACTGCTCTCTAGAGATTTATGCTTGACCCAACATTGAAGCGTGCCATTGGTATTTATAATATTCATCCATTAAAGTGTATTATATTCAAGTGAGTCCATTACTTGTTTTTTTCTTCAATTAACATATTAAAATATTATGCTTTTCCCCCTACTCAAAATGCATTGGCATTAACATTCAATTTAAAAGTCAAAACATTGGATTTTTACAATTTTTACAATTTTAAAGTCTTCTAGGGATAAATGCATTGTCAATAATGAGTTGAATTTAAATTTTGTAATTTTTTTTAATTGTCTCCTTTGCTACAATTCAATTTGAAATGATTTATCTGCATTTTAGGCATAACCATATCACTTAAGAAAAATCAGATGCAATGCACTCTAATAAGAAGCTTCCCCACTTGCCTCTAAAGATTTATGCTTGACCCAACATTAAAGCGTGCGATTGGTATTTATAATATTCATCCACTAAAGAGTATTCTATTCAAGTGAGTCCATTACTTGTTTTTTTCTTCAATTAACATATTAAAATATTATGCTTTTCCCTCCACTCAAAATGCAATGGCATTAACATTGAATTTAAAAATCAAAACATTGCATTTTTACAATTTTTACAATTTAAAAGTCTTATAGGGATAAATGCATTGTCAATAATCAGTTGAATTTAAATTTTGTAATTTTTTGAATTGTCTCCTTTGCTGCAAAGCAATTTGAAATGATTTATGTACTTTTTGGGTGCAAATATATCACTTAAGAAAAAGTGAATGCAATGGATTCTAATAAGAAGTTTCCCCACTCCGCCTTAGAGATTTATGCTTGACCCAACATTGAAGCATGAGATTGGTATTTATAATATTCATCCAGTAAGGTGTATTATATTCAGGTGAGTCTACAACTTGTATTTTTCTTCAATTAACATATTCAAATATTATATTTTTCTCTCCACTTAAAATGCAATGGCATTAACATTGAATTTAAAAATCACAACATTGCATTTTTAAGATTTTCAAGACTTCTAGGGATAAATGCATTGTCAATAATCAGTTGCATTTAAATTTTATAATTTTTTTAATTCTCTTCTTTGTTACAATGCAATTTGAAATGATTTGTCTACTTTTTGGGTACAAGCATATGGCATAAGAAAATGCGAATGCAATGGACACTAATAAGAAGCTTCCCACCACCCTCTAAAGATTTATGCTTGTCTCAACATTGAAGTATACAATTGGTATTTATAATATTCATCAACTAAATTGTATTTTATTCAAGTGATTCCATTACTTGTATTTTTCTTCAATTAACATATTTAAATATTAGGTTTTTCTCTCCACTTAAAATGCAATGGCATTAACATTGAATTTAAAATTCAAAACATTGCATTTTTACAATTTTTACAATTTTAAAGTCTTCTATGAATAAATGCTTTGTCTATAATTAGTTGAATTTAAATTTTTTTAATTTTTTTTAATTGTCTTCTTTGCTACAATGCAATTTGAAATGATTTATCAACTTTTTGGGTACTTGCATATCACTTAAGGAAAAGCGAACGTAATGGACTCTAATCAGAAGCTTCCTTACTCCTCTTTAGATATTTATGCTTGACCCGACATTCAAACGCACGATTGGTATTTATAATATTCATCCACTAATGTGTATTTTATTCAAGCGAGTCCATTACTTGTATTTTTCTCAATTAACATATTCAAATATTAGGTTTTTCATTCCACTCAAAATGCAATGGCATTAACATTGAATTTAAAAATCAAAACATTGCATTTTTACAATTTTAAAGTTTTCTAGGGATAAATGCATTGCCAATAATCAGTTGAATTTAAATATTGTAATTTTTGAATTGTCTTCTTTACTACAATGCAATTTGAAATGATTTATCTTGTTTTTGGGTACAAACATATCACTTAAGAAAAAGCGAATGCAATGGACTCTAATAAGAAGCTTCCCCACTCCCCTCTAGAGATTTATGCTTGACCCAACATTGAAACGTGAGATTGGTATTTATAATATTCATCCACTAAAGTGTATTTTATTCAAGTGAGTCCATTACTTGTATTTTTCTTCATTTAACAAATGCAAATATTATGTTTTTCTCTCCACTCCAAATGCAATGGCATTAACATCAAATTTCAAAATGAAAACATTGCATTTTTACAATTTTTACGTCTTCTAGGTATAAATGCATCGTTAATAATCAGTCAAATTCAAATTTTGTAATTTTTTTAATTGTCTCCTTTGTTGCAATGCAATTCGAAATAATTTATCTACTTTTTGGGTACAAACATATCATAAAAGAAAATGCGAATGCAATGGACTCTAACAAAAAGCTTATCCACTCCCCTCTGGAGATTTATGCTTGTCCCAACTTTGAAGCTTGAAATTGGTATTTATAATATTCATCCACAAAATTGTATTCTATTCTAAGGAGTCCATTACTTGTATTTTTCTTCAATTAACATATTCAAATATTAGGTTTTTCTCTCCACTAAAAATGCAATGACATTAATTATGAATTTTAAAATCAAAACATTGCATTTTTACAATTTTTACAATTTTAAAGTCTTTTAAGGATAAATGCATTGTCAATAATCAGTTGAATTTAAATTCCATAAATTTTTTAATTGTCTCCTTTGCTACAATCCTATTTGAAATCATTTGTCTACTTTTTGGGGACAAACATATCACTTAAGAAAAAGCGAATGCAATGGACTCTAATAAGAAGCTTCCCCACTCCCCTCTAAAGATTTATGCTTGACCCAACATTGAAACATGGGATTGCTATTTATAATATTCATCCACTAAATTGTTTTCTATTCAAGTGAGTCCATTACTTTTATTTCTCTTCAATTAACATATTCAAATATTAGGTTTTTCTCTCCACTCAAAATGCAATGACATTAACATTGAATTGAAAAATCAAAACATTGCATTTTTACACTTTTAAAGTTTTCTTGGGATAAATGTATTGTCAATAATCAGTTGAATTTAAATTTAGTAAGTTTTTTAATTGTCTTTTTTGCTACAATGCTATTTGAAATGATTTATCGACTTTTTGGATACAAACATATTACTTAAGAAAAAGCGAATACAATGGACTCTAATAAAAAGCATCCCCAGTCCCCTCCAGAAATTTATGCTTGACCCACCATTGAAGCGTGAGATTAATATTTATAATATTCAACCATTAAAGTCAATTCTATTCAAGTGAGTCCATTACTTGTACTTTTCTTCAATTAACATATTCAAATATTATGCTTTTCCCTCCACTCAAAATGCAATGACATTAACATTGAATTTAAACATCAAACATTGTATTTTTACAATTTTTACAATTTTAAAGTTGTCTAGTGATAAATGCATTGTCAATATTCAGTTGAATTTAAATTTTGTAATTTTTAAAATTGTCTCCTTTGCTACAATCCAATTTGAATTAATTTATCTACTTTTTGCATACAAACATACCACTTCAGAAAAAGCGAATGCAATGGGCTCTAATAAGAAGTTTGCCCACTCCCCTCTAGACATTTATGCTTGACCCAAAATTGAAGTATAGGATTGCTATTTATAATATTCATCCACTAATTTGTTTTCTATTCAAGTGAGTCCATTACTTTTATTTTTCTTCAATTAACATATTCAAAAATTATCTTTTTCTCTTCACTCAAAATGCATTGTCAATAATCAATAGAATTTAAATTTTATAATTGTTTTAATTGTATGCTTTGCAACAATGCAATTTGAAATGATTTATCTACTTTTTGGGTACAATCATGTCACTTATGAAAAAGTGAATGTGATGGACTCTAATAAGAAGTTTCCCCACTCCCCTCTAGAGGTTTATACTTGACCCAACATTGAAGCGTGAGATTGGTATTTACAATATTCATCCACTAAAGTGTATTCTATTCTTGTGTGTCCATTACTTGTATTTTTCTTCAATTAACATTTTCAAATATTATATGTTTCTCTCCACTCAAAATGCAATGGCATTAACATTGAATTTAAAAATCAAAGCATTGAATTTTTACAATTTTTTCAATTTTAAAGTCTTTTAGGGATAAATGCATTGTCAATAATTAGTTGAATTTAAATTTTGTAATTTTTTTTAATTGTCTGTTTTGCTACAATGCAATTTCAAAAGATTTTTCTACATTTTGGGTACAAACATATTATTTAAGAAAAAGCAAATGCAATAGAGTCTAATAAGAAGTTTCCCCACTCCCCTCTAGAGATTTATGCTTGACCTAACATCGAAGCATGAGATTGATATTTATAATATTCTTTGACTAAAGTCGATTCTATTCAAGTGAGTCCATTGCTTGTATTTTTCTTCCTTTGACATACTAAAATATTATGTTTTCCCCTCCATACAAAATGCAATGGCATTAACATTGAATTTAACAATCAAAACATTTCTTTTTTACAATTTTTACAATTTTATAGTCTTTTAGGGATAAATGCATTGTTAATAATCAATTGAATTTAAATTTTGTAATTGTTTTAATTGTAACCTTTGCTACAATGCAATTTGAAATGATTTATCTACTTTTTGGGTACAAACATATCACTTAAGAAAGAGCGAATGCAATGGATTCTAGTAAAATGCTTCCACACTCCCCTCTAGAGATTGATGCTTGACCCAACATTGAAGCGTGAGATTGGTATTTATAATATTCATCCACTAAAGTGTATTCTATTCTTGTGAGTCCATTACTTGTATTTTTCTTCAATTAACATTTTCAAATATTATATGTTTCTCTCCACTCAAAATGCAATGGAATTAACATTGAATTTAAAAATCAAAGCATTGGATTTTTACAATTTTTACAATTTTAGAGTCTTATAGGGATAAATGCATTCTCAATAATTAGTTGAATTTAAATTTTGTAATTTTTTTAGTTGTCTACTTTGTTACAATGCAATTTGAAATGATTTATCTACCTTTTGGGTACAAACATATCACTTAATAAAAAACAAATGCAATGGAGTCTAATAAGAAGTTTCCTCACTCCACTCTAGAGATTTATGCTTGACCTAGCATCGAAGCGTGAGATTGGTATTTAGAATATTCATCCACTAAAGTCGATTCTATTCTAGTCAGTCCATTACTTGTATTTTTCCACATTTAACATATTCAAATGTTATGTTTTTCCCACCATTCACAATGCAATGGTATTAACATTGAATTTAAAAATAAAACATTTCATTTTTATAATGTTTACAGTTTCAAAGTCTTCTAGGGATAAATGCATTGTCAATAATAAGTTGAATTTAAATTTTGTAATTCTTTTAATTGTCTCCTTTGCTACAATGCAATTTGAAATGATTTATCTACTTTTTAGGCACAAACATATCACTTAAGAAAAAGCAAATGCAATGGACTCTAATAAGAAGCTTCCCACCTCCCCTCTAGATGTTTATCCTTGACTCAACATTGAAGTATGAGATTGGTATTTATAATATTCATCCACTAAGGTGTATTCTATTCAAGTGAGTTCATTACTTCGCATTTTTAAAATTTTAAAGACTTTTAGGGATAAATGTATTGTCACTAATTAGTTGAATTTAAATTTTGTAATTTTTTTAATTGTCTTCTTTGCTACAATGCAATTTGAAATGATTTATTTACTTTTCGGGTATAAACATATCACTTAAGAAACAGCGACTGCAATGGATTCTAATAAGAAGCTTCCCGACTCCCCTCTAGAGCTTTATGGCTGACCCAAGATTGAAGCGTGAGATTGGTTTTTATAATATTCATCTACTAAATTGTATTTTATTCAAACGAGTCCATTACTTGTATTTTTCTTCAATTAACATATTCAAAGATTTGGTTTTTCTCTCCACTCAAAATGTGATTGCATTAACATTGTTTAGTAATTGGGAGATGAAAATTTTAAAATATAACCCTACTGCAGTACTATAACCCCTTTTCATCTCCTTACTCTCTAAACCCTCATCAATCCAAACATTGCATTTTTAAAATTTTAAAGAAATCTAGGGATAAATGAATTATCACTAATCAGTTGAATTTAAATTTTTTAATTTTTTTAATTGTCTCCTTTGCTACAATGCAATTCGAAATGATTTGTTTACTTTTCGGGTACAAACATAACACTTAAGAAAGAGCGAATGCAATGGACTCTAATAAGAAGCTTCCCCACTCCTCACTAGAAATTTATGGTTGACCCAACATTGAAGCGTGAGATTGGTATTGATAATATTCATCCACTAAATTGTATTCTATTCAAGCGAGTCCATTACTTGTATTTTTCTTCAATTAAGATATTCAAATATTAGGTTTTTCTCTCCACTCAAAATGCAAAGGCATTAACATTGAATTTAAAAATCCAAACTTTGCATTTTTTACAATTTTAAAGACTTTTAGGGATAAATGCATTGTCACTAAGTAGTTGAATTTAAATTTTGTAATCTCTTTAATTGTCTCCTTTGCTACAATGCAATTTGAAATGATTTATTTACTTTTCGGGTACAAACATATCACTTAAGAAAGAGCGACTACAATGGATTCTAATAAGAAGCGTCTCGACTCCCCTCTAAAGCTTTATGGTTGACCCAACATTGAAGCGTGAGATTGGTTTTTATAATATTTATCTACTAAATTGTATTCTATTCAAACGAGTCCATTACTTGTATTTTTCTTTGATTAACATATTCAAAGATTTGGTTTTTCTCTCCACTCAAAATGCGATGGCATTAACAATGAATTTAAAAATCCAAACATTGCATTTTTAAAATTTTAAAGAAATCTAGGGATAAGTGAATTATCGCTAATCAGTTGAATTTAAATTTTTTAATTTTTTAATTGTCTCCTTTGCTACAATGCAATTCGAAATGATTTATTTACTTTTTGGGTACAAACATATCACTTAAGAAAGAGTGATTGCAATGGACTCCAATAAGAAGCTTTCCCACTTCTTTCTAGAGATTTATCCTTAACCCAACATGGAAGTGTGAGATTGGTATTTATAATATTCATCCACTAAATTGTATTTTATTCAAGTGAGTCCATTACTTGTATTTTTCTTCAATTAAGATATTCAAATATTAGGTTTTTCTCTCCACTCAAAATGAAAAGGCATTAATATTGAATTCAAAAATCAAAACATTGTATTTTTACAATTTTAAAAAACTTCTAGGGTTAAGTGAATTATCACTAATCAGTTGAATTTAAATTTTTTAATTTTTTTAATTGTCTCCTTTGCTACAATGCAATTCGAAATGATTTATTTACTTTTTGGGTAGAAACATATCACTTAAGAAAGAGCGATTGCAATGGACTCTAATAAGAAGTTTCCCCACTCCTCACTAGAGATTTATCCTTAACCCAACATTGAAGCGTCAGATTGGTATTTGTAATATTCATCCACTAAATTGTATTTATTCAAGTGAGTCCATTACTTGTATTTTTCTTCAATTAAGATATTCAAATATTAGGTTTTTCTCTCCACTCAAAATGCAAAGGCATTAATATTGAATTCAAAAATCAAAACATTGGCATTTTACAATTTTAAAAACTTCTAGGGTTAAACGCATTGTCAATAATCAGTTAAATTTAAATTTTTGTAATTTCTTTCATTGTCTCCTTTGCTACAATGCAATTCGAAATGATTTATTTACTTTTCAGGTACAAACATATCACTTAAGAAAGAGTGACTACAATGGATTCTAATAAGAAGCTTCTTGACTCCCCTCTAGAGCTTTATGGTTGACCCAACATTGAAGCGTGAGATTGGTTTTTATAATATTCGTCTACTAAATTGTATTCTATTCAAGCAAGTCCATTACTTGTATATTTCTTCAATTAACATATTCAAAGATTTGTTTTCTCTCCACTCAAAATGTGATGGCATTAACATTGAATTTAAAAATCCAAAGAATTTACAAAATCCAAACTTTGCATTTTTTAAATTTTAAAGACTTATTAGGGATAGAATGCATTGTCACTAATTATGTTGAATTATAATTTTGTAATTTTTTAATTCTCTCCTTTGCTACAATGCAATTTGAAATGATTATGTACTTTTTGGTAAAAATATATCACTTAAGAAAGAGCGATTGTAATGGATTCTAATAAAAAGCTTTCCGACTCCCGCTTCTAAGACTTTAATCTTGACCCAACATTGAAGCGTGAGATTGGTTTTTATAATATTCATCTACTAAATTGTATT